>JANHFX010021547.1:162443-179933 GCA_027560015.1 Chloroceryle amazona | reverse complement strand
CCCACAAAACCAAAAGCTGATTTTTAAAAAAAAAAACAAACCCCCCCCCCCAACCCCACCAAACAAACCCCACACCCACCCACAAAACCAAACAAAAAAAAAACCAAAGCAACCCCCCCCCAGCTAAAATAAAAAGCGAGGAGTACCTGGAGAACTGAGATATTGTAGACAGTATGGGCAAGGGAAAACTGAAAAACTTGAAATATTTGTCCATATCACATGCTTCACTTAACACTTCCATTTATCTCCTTGCTTTCCTCATGGTTTCTGGGGAGTTTCTGATAATTGAATGGAAAGCTGGTTTGTTTAAATACTTTCTGCATTCCTTAGTATGAAATAACTGCCTTGACACACGCATAGCTGCTGCAGTGAAAATCTTTCTTGCTATATTGGGGAGTTGATCACCTGACATACATGCTTTAGTTTGAATAAGATAAAACAGGCAGTTGAATTTGAGACAAGCCTTATATGTATGGTGTTTCTGAGGTATCTAAATGTTATGGTACGGTTTTACTTTCTAGCTTTGACTAGAAATTTTATCATGAGGCTTTTGTACTGATGTGCATTCCACATGAAGATTTGATCTTGGAAAGTGTACCCTTTCAAAAGGTGGAGAATCTGCTTTAAAACTTTCAGCTGTATCTTACCATAAAAGTTTCTACTGCTCCAGTCCCTGATTCATGACTTGACTGAAGCAGTAAGTTGTGAGAGGGGAGAGGATTGCAGCCAGTTACTTGAGCTCAAACTCACTTCAAGGCTAGCCTTCCCTTCTGTTGCTTTTCAAGGTCTGGGGCTGGGTTTCAAGCATTCTTTAGTGATGATTAGTCATTTCTATTGTTCAGCTCCTCCAAAACATGAATTTCCTTTCCATCATTCTTTTTTTCCTGTTCAAAGAGAAGCCAAAGCTTACTGGCAAGAAGTATTTCCTTTTTTTTTAATTATTTTTTTATTTTATTTTAGAAAGTATGTGGAATCCTTTCAGAGTCTCATAATGAATACCACTGATTGGAAAATGATGTTTTGTGTATCAGTGTGCTGGAGTGGTAGGGCTCACACCTTGGGTCTGGTTTAAAGGAGAAGCTTCTGAAAGGTTCCCCTCCTTCCCAAAGGGCAACTAGTCTCAGTAAGGATCATTTCTGTGTCACTGTGAAATCTGTTCCCTCTCCTCATTCAAATGCAGGATTTAAAAGGATGCAAAAGTCTGTAAGATGTGACCGACTGTACTGCGTCCAGATCAGCAATATATTTGATGGACTCCTTGCTCTTTCAGCATCCTGAGAACCTGTCACACTGTAAAAAGGCAGAAATAGCTGAGTAACATGCTGCAGTTAAATGTAAACTGTGGGAGTTCACTCTCTTCACTCCAGTTATGTTTATCACACGCACCACACCCCAAATTGTAACTTAAGGTTATTGTGGGTACATTGCTTGTATATTAACTTTCAGCAGAGATACTTTAGTGACCATTCTAGTGTGTTGCTTGCTGGTTTGAGGTGATGCCTTTAAAAACAGTGAAGGAGAACAGTGTTTGATTTTCCAAACAATAGCTGAAATTCATTAAATGTCCAGAAAGGAAGCAAAGGCTTGGGGCACAAAAGAGGAGATTCTGTAGCAGACAGAAATAATTGAGAACTTGAAGGAAGGGAAAGCAAAAATATAAGCACAGAAGAAGTTGTCTCTGAGAATGTCTTCCTTTGTGCTTTTGGCTTGCACCTGTTTTGAGATGATCCTTTGCATATGGGAACTATAAGTGCAACTGTAGAAAGCTACTGTGTACTTTAAAAATAAGACTCCAAGTTAGTTCCTTATAGTTACATGCTTCTCTGGAAACACAAGCTGCTCTTCAGTTGTAGAAGACAAATGCTTCAATCGTGGGTATCACACCTCCCATGCTGCCATGGTGCTGTGCAGTGAGTGCTACTATGTAGGATTTAGCATGGAAGAAGTGATGGAATGCTGCTTACCAGAGACCTAATTCTCAGACTGTTTCCCAGACTGGACCTGTTGTTCAAGGACCTCTTGTTCAACTTGTTAATGCCTTAATCCTCTTCCCTACTTTAGATGCATTCTATGACAGGACTTGGGAGTTCAGCAACCCAGAGCAGCACTTGAATTGTTAGCAAGCTGAAACGTTTGCTTTGCAGAAAGCAAGTGATTATATGAATGATGAAAGAAAATGAAGGATTTGGAATTAATGTGATGCCTCCCCTCTGAACTGCACATAGATAGAAATGATTTGAAAGAGTGACTTTCAAGCTATATTTATTGACCTTCTGGGAACATTTGATCTGCTTCTAATTATGTGTGCAAAAGGTGGTTGAGTGGCTGTATAACAACAGTCCAGTGTTAACTCAAGACTGCTAAAGAGTGACCTTTCACTTTTTTTGGTGGAATGGTGGAAATTATGGCTAAGATAACTTTGGACGAAAATTAACTTTACTAGGATTGATCTTCATCTGGATTGTTTCTAAAAACTTAATGTTGAACACCTACTTTATTTTTGTATTTTTAAGTATCCTGGAAGTCAGCTAGTGGGTAGAATGTGTTCACTGCAGTATGAGAGGTTGTTAGATTCTTACATTTGGGTTTTGTCAGCCCTGCTTGCAGAGAATTAAAGCATTCACAGATGATTAGATCTCAATTTCTTCCTTCATGTCACGCAGATTTCTGAGAGGTATGTATGAAAGAGCATTCCTCTCCCAAAAAGGAAGCCATAGAGGAGGTCAGACAGCATGCATGCAAATGTGCTGCAGTCAAATTGCTCATGAACTGTTCCAGGTCGCCTGGTTTTACACTGGTGTGTAAAAGTTTGCTTTTTGTAATAATCCATGGGACATGCTGATTTTGGGAATACTAGAGGTTAGGTTATATGCTTCACAGAGCCTAGATGTTGTTCAAGAACTGTTACCATTGTCAGTTGAAATATTGCTGACCTCTAAAGGGAACTAGCATGCTGTACTGGATCACCATTTATCTGTATTAAGCAGAGCAATGGATACCTTTGCATTGAGTAACTAAAGCTCTAAATCAAAGTGTGACACTGGATTCATCCATTTAGCTCATGTGAGTGCTTTTGTGTGGTTGTAACTTTCATTCTACATGAATTTATTCTGCCTATACTGATGTGACTTTTGAGTGTTACTTTATGTAGCAAACAAGTATTTGTTTAACAGGCCCTCTAATGTAAAAGGATAAGATCAACTAGGAAAAGGAGTCATAAGTCTGTGTGAAAGATCATGCTAGACTTAGTAGTGATTTACTTAACTAAAATAAGCTTTTTTCTTGTTACATGTTTGTTCGTCATTGATGGAAATTTTGTTTATAAATAAAATTGTGTGACAAGCAGTCTGGTAAGAGATATCTGGACTAAAACTGAATTTTCATTCTTCCTGTCTGAATCTGACTCTTTTGTATTCACTCTGAGTAATTGAAACATGCTTTGTTTCAAGATTCAGCATGTTACATGTATAGTCTGAAAGTATTACTGAGGGATTTCTTTCCTCTTCCATCCTCTTAATGACTACTGAGCTAATTTTTGAGACATGGCACTGAAGACTTTAGGCACATCTATTATCAGAGCATGTGTTTCCTGTGTATGTTGCAATTAAAGGCCACCACGTTGGTGTCATGTGTACATCCCTTTCTGCTCCCATCTGAAAAGCCATGAGATAGCAGGTGAGATATCAAACACTAATCTGTCCTGGAAATCAGTTAGTATTGTGTTAGTATACTGACACAGCGTGTGGTGCATATGCTCTGAGGCCTTCTGCTGTAAGGGATGGCTCTGCTTTCCATGGCCAAGTCCCACCTTACATGGGGTGAGCAGCTCTTGTGTAACAGGCGTCCTGCTGATCTCTATCAGCCTTGAAAAGATCTGGTACTGAAATACCACAAGGCACAAAACTCAAAAATGGTCTGAACTGGTGTGCTGGAAGAGCAAAAATGTGTCACCATCACTGCTTGTGTGCCCCACTTGTCTGCACTATACTGGTCTCAGGAGGCTAGTGAGTAGAGCAGTTCAAGGGAGCCAGGGCAAGGGCATGCTGCCTCACATGGTCCACAGAGCCACCAGGGCAGATGAAGCTCCTGGCCTCTGTAGTGGTAGAGGAGGAGACCCTGTGTGTCAGAAACCAGGAGTGGTTCAGACGGTTTTCTTAAGACCATTAAACAGACCAATCTGCATGAAGCTCTGGTCCCTGTGGTTAAAGAATGTGAAACACTAAATCTTGGAGCATAGCTGTAGCCTCTTTTGTTCTAGTCATTACGTGGATTACTGTTGTGATTTGTAAAATACAAATTGTCCAGGCTGTATTCCGGCTTCTCAAAAACAGGATGTATTATTGTTCTCCAAATTCTTATGACTTTTTTTTTTTTCCTCCCTCTCCATGCATGGCCACTTCATGATGAAGTGCATTACTGAAGCAGCATCTTCTCTTGAAAGAATTTTAATAGTTTCTCTTCAGGAACTTGTGCACTTCCTTTTAACTTTTATTGATACAGTTGTTGTATGGGAAGATAGGTGAACTTTTTAACTAAAAAAAAAAGAAATAAAAATTATTTCCTGGGGTTAATGACTACTCTTCCTTTGTTGTTTTTATGGAGTAGAAGAGCCATGAGGTTCTTGTGGATGTTCCCTTCTTCATGTCTAAAATTGATTTAGTTGTTTATTCAATATTTTTTTGTCATCAGGGTACTTTGTTTACTTGCAACAGAAACCAAGCACTTGGTTGCACATGGAGAAACATACCTGTGAGAATATGCTCTGACACTTTGTGTAGATCATGTACAGTAATTAACCAGTAAATAGTTCTTTCCAAGTGCTGGTTGTTTTCCTCAAAACAGAAAACCCTACAGGTTATCAGGTATTCCACATAGTTTTGTGCATGGAACATTGCTTACATCTCAACTTCAGTATGTGTGTATATACTGTTATTTATTGTCAGTTGTTGGACTTCTGTTGAGCATCCAACTACTGAATGGCAAGCAGTTTGTATTTGGCTGTGGCCTCCCATACTGGAGGCTATCTTCTGATAACTCTTAACAATAAAAAACCTGTAGCCTTCATAGCTGGGAGATGTCTTAACTTTTTTTGATGTGTTTCTTGGCATGACCTCTATTGGAAAGTGGCTTGTTGATAGTATACAAAATTGGGGTGAATTACTAGAAGGCACAATGTGAAAACTGCTGTAGAATATAAGGATGTAAAGATTGAAAATAGTTATTTGTTCCTTTTGTCATTACTAGAAGTCAGTGAACTATGTGTGACTATTTTGTAGTACTTCTATTGGTAGAGAGAGAAGGCTGGAAAATGATCTGGTGTTCTATAGCAAAGAATACCTAATGGCTAGTTTATTTTCTTCAGTCTTCCATAAAAAACATATGTCTTGGTTAAACTTATGCATTGATGGGTTGTTGTATGTACACTTGACCTAAGGAAGCTGAGACTTTGTAGGACTGGTATTCTTGGTGGAACTCTGCATTGACTGGATTTATCACTTCCTGGAGGAAAAAAGGAGGGGGGAAAAAAAAAAAATCTTTTTGCATGTAGCCTCCTTCTATAAAAGGAAAATGGGATGTTGTACAGGGGGAACATGTGACACACATTTGAAGGGACTGATTCAAAAGGAGCAGAATTAGTTGAGCAGAGTCTCATTCCAGCCCAACTATCCCCTTGCCATCAAGGAGAGTGGTGTTCTTGTGCAATTCTCAGAGTATGGATGGTAATCCAGGAGTGCTGGAAAACTCACTTTTGGTCATATAGCAGAATCAGAGGCCCAGTAACTTGCAGTATTTTTGTAATAAAAGTTTTATCTCTGTGGAGTGAATTCTATGTTATGTACTTCTTAAATTGGTTTAAAAATGCTCTCTTTCTGACTCAATTTTGTGTTCTGTAACAGCTGCAGATTCTGTCCAACATTCTTTCTTCTGCAGATACTTGAAAGTTATATTTATCATGGAAGTTATTTCAGTTAGAATTGCACTCATTTGTACTACAGCTATGCATTTCTCAGAGATGGCAGTTTTTCATACAGATGGAAGTAAACAATGCCAGTAGCTGTAGCAAAATGAGCAATAAGCCAGATGCAAAATATGGTATTTGGCAAATTCTACAGTTCAGATTAATTTTTTTACTCTGTTAACTTGTTTAGCACTTGAAGTAAATCATACCCAACTCCAAAGCAGCTGAATTTATATACTGTAGCTAAAATTCAACAGTGAATGAGTTTGTTTGTTTATTTTAGATGAAAACTGGGATGATGATCAGCTTCTTGGATTTGAACCGTGCAATGAAAACCTTATAACAGGTTGTAACATAATCAACGGGAAATGCGAATGTGACACCATTCGAACCTGTAATAATCCATTTGAATTTCCAAGCCGGGATACTTGTCTGTCAGCCTTGAAAAGGATTGAAGGTAAGCACCTTGTCTTCAGTATTTCAGAGTTACCAGTTTTTCTGTGTGTTTGATGAAAAGCTAGAGTCTAGTTTAATATGTTTTTGGATGACTTTGGGTAGTTTCAAATACCTGTGGTCTTGTACTTTTCAGAAAATAGTTGTGTGTTGGAATATAGGACTTCAGTAAGCTTGGCCTTCTAAAGGTATAGACTTTAAGAGTGGAAGAAAATAATGCTTTGTACTTTGTGTGTTATGATGCTTGCAGGTTTAAAGACTAAACCCATTGTTTATAGTTCATGGCAGCTACCTTCACACATCTTTAGCTGTAAAGCAGCTGGGAAAAATCTCTGTAGATGTATTGATGTGACTGAGCTATAAACAAACATTGTGGATTTTAATTGCAAAGGGCAAATAGAAAAAGTAGTTGTTGATTATACTCGTATCTTTTCTTATACGAGTTCATGAATTGCTATTTTCATTAGTTTTACATAATGTAGCATTACTTCAATGCCTCTATAGTTTCTGCATTCCTTTGATTAGACTTGATTAGGCCACATGTTTATGCTTCTGCACACATACATGATGGGGTGTTTTGTTTTGTGTTTTTTTGTTTGGTTGGTTTTTGTTTGTTTGTTTGTTTTTGTTGTTGCTGTTGGGGTTGGTTCGTTGGGGTGTGTCTTGTGTGTGAGGGGTTGTTTTTGGTGTTGATTATGGCTGAACTGAAAATGATTTGGCTCAAATATATCCTGTTAGAATTAAAGTCTCATGGTGTATTTGTAGGGCTGTTTTTAAGAGCTAACAAAGATTTGATCTCGGGCCCTTTCTATGATGCTGTAATTACTGTTTATTTTACAAAGTGTCCAGGAACATGCAAAAGTGGATTAGCTGTGTGAGACTCCTTAATTAGTCTACTTTAAACCAATGGTTAAAGTTATGTTGAAAAAGTAAATGTATTTATAGGGTTAGTAATCCTATTTAGAGTTACTATCTTTGAGTTAAGGAATTGTGATCTGATGTCATCTGTTGTCTTCTCGTGGTAAGAAAATTGTTTTCCAGCAACCTGCTTTAAACAAGGAAACCTTGTGAGAAAAATTTAGCTCACAGAAACATGTTCATTATCATTGGTAATGATGTTGGCTGCTAGAGGTGTGTACATGTGCTTTCTGTGAGTGCTTTAGCTCTATGAAGGAGAGGTACAACCTTTTCTGGCTTCTTGTTTGTTGCTGTAGTAGTGGGCAGTAGCATGGATGGGTTCTTAAGTAGCCTTACCACTTCTTCTAAGTCTGTAGTCCAGCAGGACTCTATTGGCATGACAATTCATCATGCGTTTAATTGCTAAGAAAGTCCACTGTGGGATGCCTTTTTTTTTTTCAGAACCATAAAAAATGGACTTGGTTTGTGGAGAGGCATCACTAAAGCAGACTGTGGTTCTTTGAGTAGCTTGCTTTCAGCAACCTCTCATTTCAGTTAAATTCCCATTTTTAAAAAGAATGTTTTTTTAACCTTAGCCATGAAGTAATAGTATTCTACATGTAAACTGGTATGTTGCCAATGGTACAGCTTTTCAGAGATGTATTTGTCTTATTTATTTGCTTTCTTGTTTTTATTTCTGTCTGTGGGTAGTGGGGAAGTGTTCTTCCAAAGCCTCAGACTAGAGGGGACCAGTAGAGGAGTTTAGGGCCTGTTGATTTTTAATCCTTCACAGATAGGAAGGATTGTTGATGCAAGTGAGGAAACAACAACAATACCCTTAAATACCAGAAATCTGGCAGTTGTAACAGTCCAGCTTTTACTCATAAGAATGTGAATTTGCCTTTACATCCTCAGACTATCAGACCCTATCACTGAGGAATGTTTGAAGTTAAATCATCTCTATTTCCTAATAGAAGGACAGAATTCATAGCATAACTTCAATTTGCCTTCATTTGACAGCTGTAGTCAGTCAAACCTGCTTACTGTGTTTTGTACTGTAAATGCTTATTCCCTTTATCTCTAAGATTGGGAATTGAATGCCTACTGCTTATGAAGGTTGTTTCTTTAAATGCATTACTTCATGTTTGGTAATTCAAAACCAAATTAGTGCTTCATCCTGTAACTAAGCTAATGGAAAATAATAACTTTTTTACCCTTGTGCTTGCCACATCCATGTTCAATAAGCAAGCCAAGTCTCTTAGGTAGAATGGGATGGCTATTTTGGTGTGTGAGCCAGAATTTGGTGTTTGAGTATTTCAGGCTTTCAAGGTTCATAGAATCACAGAATGCCTTAGGTTGGAAGGGACATCTAAAGGTCATCTAGTCCACTGTCCACTGTCCACCCCCCCTTGATGTCTCCAGGGATGGGGCCTCCACCCCCTCCCTGGGCAACCTGTTGCTGTGCTCTACCACTTCCATTGTAAAGAGTTTCTTCCTAATGTCCAATATAAAGCTGCCTTGCTTTTAGTTTAAAATCATCGCCCTTCATCCTGTCACTACATGCCCTTGTAAACTGTCTGTCTCCAGCTTTCCTGTAGGCCCCCCTTCAGGTACTGGAAGGCCACTATAGGGTCTCCCCAGTGCCTTTTCTTCTCCAGGCTGAACAACCCTAGCTCCCTCAAGGGTCTTATGAAGTAAACTTTTTTTGGGGGGGTGGGTAAGTAGTGTTTTTAACATAGCTGAAATAGATTTATAACTTTACAGATTATTTTGACAAACTGGGACCTAGAAAATCAGCTTACAGTGGTATCTGGAGAAATTCTGACTCTGCAACTCAAAGTATCATGGCTATGACAGGTTTTCTTGGTCTGTATAATTTTATTTAACTAAGGACTCGCCTTTCAGTTTTCTGAGCAGCAAGAGGAAAAGCTGTTACAGAGGGCAGTGATGCTAGATCTGTGTGATTTGCTTTTTCTAATTAAGTTCTATGGCTTTTCTTTCTTTTTCTCTTTTTTTTTCCCCCTTTTGTTTTGTTGGCTTTTTTGTTGTTGTTTGTTTGAAAGAAGAGGGAAAGGTACAGTTAGGCTGCCCCAGCCATACTAAGTAGACATAGGTTCATCTGCAGAAGACACTGGTGCTAATGCATAGTGTTAGCTGTAGTTGCCATTTCTATCAACCTGTATGCCTCACTAAAAGCTACTTCTGCCTGGACATGTGGAATTTACTCCATAAATATAACTCAGCAAATAATGAGTGGTGAGCTAAAAACTGCAGTCCCATTTCTAGACATAATGTGTATTTGCTAACGAGCTTGGGGCTTTTGCATGTAGTCTGGTTTCTGGTGTCTTGTGCTTGCACCTTCCTTTTCAAGTGCCTCTCTAGTCATCTTTCTTTTCTTATCTACCTTGTCTTAAGCTTTTTGGGCTGTGTGTGGTCTTCCCTTCTGGGCTTGATGTCAGTTCTAGCTTGCTTAATCAGCTAACCCAAAGTTTTATCTTGTTAGCTTCATATATGATCTTTCCTTATTGGCTTGTGTCCGCCTGCCTTCCTGGGCTCCTCATATTTCATCCTACCTTTAACTTGCCCTGCATCTTTTTCTTGCTTTCTCTGTCTATCTATTTTACCCTGTTTACACCACAGTTGACTTTAACAAGACACATGAGGCAAATAAGACAACTTTTTCAGCTTTTCCTTTCCAAAATCAGCATGGGCTGTAACATCATGTTGCTTAACTGTCATTGATAGAGCCCAAAAGTCATGTTCTTTCTTCAAGACCTTCTGCCAAGGTCTTTCTCTGCCCTGAACTGCCGAAGCCTATAATGGCAAGGGTCTGTTTTAATCTCTACTCAGTTGTGACTTCTGTAGGGGTGCTGATGGCTATTTCTCAAAATCTTTGTCGGAAATACAAACAATGGGATCAAATGCATGCTTAACAAGTTTGTTGACAACACCGAGCAGTGTGGAGCAGTCAACAAGCTGGAGGGGAGAGGTGCCATTCAAATGTACCTTGACAAGCTTGAGAGGTAGACCTGAGTTGGCCTCATGAAGTTCAGTAAGGCCAAGTGCAAGGTCCTGCACATGGGTCATAGCAAACTCAAGTACAAATACGGGCTAGATGGAAAACGGATTGAAAACAACCCTGAAGAGAAGGACTTGGGGGTGTTGATGGATGAAAAACTGAATATGAGCCAGCAACATGCACTTGCAGCCTAGAAAGCCAATCATATCCTTTGCTCCATCAAAAGAAGTGGGGCCAGCAGGTAAAGGGATATGATTTCCACCCCTCTGTTCTTGTGAGATGCCACCTGTAGTACCGCATTCAGCTCTGGGTCCTCTGGTATAAGAATGATATGGACTTGTTAGAGCAGGTGCAGAGGAGGGCTGTGAAGATGATGAGGGGGCTGAAGCACCTCCCCTATGAGGGCAAGCGGAGAGAACTGGGGTTGTTCAACCTGGAGAAAAGGCTCCAGGGAGAACTTCTAGCAGGGAGAACTTCTAGCAGCTTTCAGTACCTAAAAGGACCCTACAAGAAAGCTGGAGAAGGACTTTTTACAAGGGCATGTAGTGATAATAGATAATGGCTTGAAATGGAAAGTGGGTAGATTTAATTAGATGGAAGAAAGAAGTTCCTCACTGTCAAGGTGATGAGGCACTGAAACAAAAATTGTGGATGCTCCCTGCCTGGAAGCATTCAAGGCCAGGTTGGATGGGGCTTTGAGCAACCTGGTGTGGTGAAAGGTATACACCCCTCATAGCAAGGGAGTTGTAACTAAATGATCTTTAAGATCTCTTCCAACCCAAACCATTCTATATTTTTCCAAGAAAGTACTGAGAGGTTAATGTGGGATCTCAGTAATACAGTACTGAAGGAATTTGTCATCCTCACCTGTTGCCTTCATTTTCCAGGGAAATAGTAGGATTAGATACATTTGAAAGGATTGTTTTTTATCATAGAACTTAGTATCTAACTTCTAAGTAATCTTTGCATAGACATACTGCAAATGATCAAAGACTTGATATATAAATAGAGTATCCTATAGCATAAAGCATATTTATACTTTAGAGGTCTCCAAACACCACGTCAAGATTTAAAGTGCCTGCTTCTTTACATGGACTGTCAGTAACTTTTCATAAAGTTATAGAGCTCAAAAATTATCCTGTTATGAGAAAATGCAGATGTTTTGAGGCTAGAAAGAAACTATCTGGAAAAGCTATTGCATACCTAAATAATAATAAATTCCTGTGTTGTTTTTTTGTTATTGTTGTTTCAAATGCTTTTGCTTTTCATTATTGTCTTGATGAGTGCCTGCTCTGATATGGTTCAGGAAATCCTGTGTTCTTGAGCTTGGAAAGCTTGTCTTTTCAGGAGACTGCTTGTGATGATGGCTTCGTTCAAGAGCTGCCAGAGTGGATGGTGGAAAATACGGTTAGAGGTTGAAAAGTGATGAGATGCCATCTGTCTGCTGAGCCAGAGTAGCAGGCAGAAGTCTAATACACTGCATCTGTGTATTCTTGCAGTTATGATCTGCTCAGAATTGGCTGCAGGCAGTACAGAAGTGTCAGTTCTTCAGACTTTGTGTGAGACACGGAGGATTGTGGGTGAGGGAAGGGAAGTGAAAGAGGAAGTGGTTGGTGGTTTGTTTTTTGGTGGTGTGTTTTTATTTGCTGGGTTTTTTTGTGGTTTGTTCTTTTTATGAAGTTACATTTGTAGGGCGTTGGCAGGTAACAGCATTGAAAACTTATTGTGTAGCTCTACTCCAGTTATCTTGAAATTTTGCCTAGCATCTGAGAAGAGTCACTAGGAGGTCAGTATCTGAAGTGACCTGGACTCAGTAGTTTCAAGGACTGTATTCCAGTTCTGGGGTCATCTTCTTTCTGTCCCTCTAACTCTGGCAGCAGTTCAGATAGACCAGCAGAGCTTTAAAGAACAGGAACTGAATAATGTTCTTGAACCTGTTTCTTTTTCTCTACCAGAGCAGGTCAGGATTTGTGCTCTTGTGAGGTGCCTGTGAGAAGGTGCCTTGCTGCCTTCCTTCTTCTGAGGCAGTGGCAAGGCTTTGGAATGATAACTTGCCCCTTAAAAAATGTTCCCTGCTAGAAGGGTTAGCACCTCACCTCTGGGAGGTGAGGTGAAAGTCATGGGTCAGAGGCATCCAATATTTTACTAGGTGGGCTATGCTTTAGGTTGGGTTCTTTTCAAATGGATTTACTAAAGCCTTCATTCTGTAGATTCTTTCAAAGAAGAGAAACTTCCCAGTACAAGCTTGCTGCTTTAATGTAATTTGTGTAATTGTTTGTTTTGATAATACCAGGTACTGGTGCGACACACAAACAAAAGTTCTTGAGTACTATGGAGAGCATAAATGCCACCAGTTGTAGCAAAAGTGGTGGTTTTGTCTCAAATTCTCCATGTACACTTGAGCTCTAAGGGAAGAAACCAGTTGAATCTCTTTTTCAGTTCCTGCTCCAAAAAAGCATAAGCCCAATCTCTATTCAGAATATATGTGAAGGATAAAATTTGTACTTTTTTTGATGGAAGATGAGATTAATGCTTTAGGTGAATGAATACCCCATACCTGCATTTCAATTTGCATGTAAAACTTGCTGATAATACCAAGTTATTGAAACTGTTATTTTAAGAGTTGCTTCTTGGTTACCTGGCATGCACCTTTTTTTAGCTATTCACTGCTGTCCTTCATAGGTGAAAGGAAAAGACCTTTTACGTTGCTGGTATCTATTAAACTGGCTTATTGCAACATTCTTCTTGCATTCCATTATTTTTTACATGTAACTGAATAACTTTATCCTGGCAAATGTTGCAGTACCTGTTAGACCAGTCCTGGAATAACAAATATGAGAAGGTAACTTTATTCTGAATGCTTGTTTGGTTGTTGTTAAGGTTAACACAAAATCAGGCTTAACTTGTGTGGTCTTAGTGGCTGCAAGTATGCTGGAAAAACTAGAACAGAATAAATCCAGCTTTATGCTGAATTACCAAACAAGGAAGGGAGTCAAATACTTCCAAATGTGCTTAATCTGATACACCTTCCACTCCTCTCACGTAACAATTAATATATGTTTTTGCTCAAATAACTGAACTTTGAAGGTTGGCATATATTCACAATAAGGAATGCGATTGTGGCAGAGGTCCAGGTTTTGCCCTTGAACATGCTTGTGAGAGCCAAGTAAATGAATTTGAAGGTAAAAATTCCCATAAAACACAGGGGAAAATAGCAATATAGGTTTTGGGCTTTGTTTCTGAATGCTTAGAAACAGAAGGAAAAATCATTTCATTTGGAAATAGTACAGATTGGGAATAGTGATATAAACTTGAATACACAAAAAAAATCTTCCAGAAACCAAAAGGGAAGAGAACTTCCGTATTAAATGAGAGTTTTTTGTGATAGTGGCACATCTGTCAGCACAGTTGCTTTCACAGCATAACAAGAGCAGTGTTAAATTTGCAGGACTTGTCACTTTTCTGACTCAGTCTTCTCAGAGAACTGTTCTCCAATCAAGGAATATGATCTTTTTCTAATGTATGGGCTCTTTCAGTATGGCCTATTTTTAAAAGTTGTCACACAGCTTGAACTTTCATGGCACAGATGTTCTCTTACAGCAAGAAAACCTTGCAGAAGTCTCAGAAGGATATCAAAAGGGAAAACCAACTTTCATATTTCTCTATTGAAGTGACTGGCTACCTAATTTTAGGCTTAATTAGATTATGAATAATGCTGTTTGTATTAATAGGGAAAAACTGCATTGCAGAAACTGCTAGGAGGGAAGATTCAAGATAGAACCCCAAACCAAGCAGCTGGTTAAAACAACCCTAGTGTTAGCATCACAGAAATTACAGAGTTGGAACTCTTGCCTTGCCTTCTACATACAAAATCCTTGGGTATGCAATGATTATGGAGAAGATACTGGATCTTCCATATGTGACACTTCAGTTTCCTTCAAACCTTCAGTCTCCGAGAGTGCTGTTGACAGAAGTGTAACCTTAACTGCAGGCCTTGGGATAGGACTGTATGACAAATGCATCCTCCAAAGCTGGCAGTCAGATGTGGATTGCCAGATCATGGTTGTTCTTAGAGACAATGGAGCATTCTTCTTGTCTTTTTCTGTTTCAAATGCTTGCTTGCATTCATCTGAAACTGAATACAAGATAATTTATTGCATCTGGAGCCTCTATAAGAGAAAGAAAAGAACAGGTTAGGTATCTTAACTGCTGGTAAGATCTTGCTTTTAATAAGTTTTAGTGCTTTCCAAATGTTTTTTTCCATGTTGGCAAGGAGGCTGTGCTGAAGTATGTGCACTTTAACTGTAGTGGCAAGTTACAGGTTTTAATGAATGCATGACCTTAACTTCTGCTAAAGTTGGGGAAGAGAGAGAAAATGGAGCAGGTGACTTTTAGCAGAATGCTTTCAAATGCAGTGTTGATTTTAAGGATCAAAAGTTATCTACATGTGACAGAAGAGACCTGAACAAAGATTTTGAATTGAATGGTGTGTAAACATTAGGCTAATGTTGCATACTATCAGGAAGCTATATTCCTGTGGCACTTGGTGGGCTGGGTCACAGGTCTTGGTTTGACAGGGCAAATCTTGTTTGGATATAGACAGCATTGATGCTGACAGAGATAAGTGTTGGATGAATCTGTCCAGGGATAAGTGTTATCAGTGACATACTAGTCAATGTGACAATGTTAATACAATGGTTATGTCTCTGTAAATAATGAGGAGCAACTTATGCAAAATAAAGTTGTCCTTTTTTTAAAAATTGTCTCCAGTAGAGTTCTCCAGTTGTCTTTTTAAAGGAATAATATGCCAATGTTTTGTAATTCTGAATATTTGTATGTCATGGTGGCAAACTATTTTAGCTCTTTGTCTCCAAATTTGGGTCTTGAATTATTTTGTGAAGTTATGTTGTTTTGTTCTAAGTAGAACAAACACTATGTAATTTACACAGCATCAGACTAAATTCTTTTTTGTGCAATAGAATGATAAATTGCCAGCAAAATATTTGTCTTATTATGGAAGAATGGAGACTAGAGTTGAAGTAAGATCCTGTGAACCAGTTGGGTTTTGGAGAAGCTTTGGTGAAGTTGGATAATAATGGAAGTTGGGACAGGAAAAGGAGAAAAAGAGCAATGTTTCTGGACAACTTCATTGGCTCTACTTCAGAACATGATGCAGATAGGATGCTTAATAAGCTTGGTTTGCCCTGGGAGCTTTTAAGTAAAGCAAGGATACTTGTATAGCTGTTGCAAACAGTACCCTTTCAAGATGCATGGGAATTTAACTTAGTCAAACTTAAACATTCAAAAAAAAAAGTGTATAATCTAGGTTTTATCTGTATTCAATACTAGAAGATGAAACACTTCTTCCCACCCCCATGCATACAAAACCACTTACTAGCTAATATAATACATGATGTTTCTGTTGAATATAGTTTTTATATTGAATATAGCTTATATATTTACAATATATATTGCAAATATAGTTACTTTTCTCTATAAGAAAGCAAAATGATTAATATTAGCAATGGAATTATGAAATTAGTGTGATTTAGTTGGCTTTTTTAATTATAATAATATTTAATGTTCTGTGCATTAACTTACCTAATATGGGATTTGACATACATTTGCACTGTTGCTTTTTCTATGCTGGTAAAAGCAAGTAAGTTTTAATTGCTGGCCAAACATTTGGGGTCTAGCTGAGCTCCTGCCCCCATCATCTTCAAGATTCCCCTCAGAGTTGCTGGCAGCAGTGGTGCTGATCTGCAGGGAAAGTGTCTCTAGTTCCCATATTCAGCAGAAGTGTATCAAAGACTTCAGCATAACCACCTCTGGAAAATAATGCTGTAAGTCAGATACTGCCCTAGATCTATCATGGGATTATGCGTTGAGTACTTGCACCACTTGCTTCATTGGTTGGTCTGTTTCAGTGCATGCTGTGAATAATTTCAAGTGGAGGACTTGGCCTGCTCCTGGTCCTCTTCTGTAATCCAATTGCTGTTATGCATTTCCAACAACCTTGGGAATGGGATATTTAGTCTGGGACAACTTTCCTTCCTAGAAATGGTAAAGTTTCCTTCTGTGCCAGGTCAATACATCATCAGGTCTAACTGTGAGGCACCTCTCTAGGAAACTGCCCTTTCATTCTTACGGGGTGTGATTATTCTTCTGATGTACTACACCTTCAGAGAAGAGCATTACTAATATAATTAAAAATCACATCCAAATCTCTTCAGACATATGTCTAACAAGCTCTCATCTTGTGGGGTCAGAAACAGATTATTTTTTTTTTCTTAATTTTTTAAGGGGTTTTGCATTACTAACCTTTCTTCTCCAGGTTTTCAGTCCTTATTAATTTTGTAGCATTAGGTCTGTCCCATGCTATGTCACAAAGTCATAGTCTGCCTTTTGCTTTTAGAGAAGTGCTCTGTGTATGCAAAACTTATTTCATATTTTCCTGTAGCCATCCCTACTTCAGTCTAACTAGCTGTAATCTGTCACTGTCAGTCTGATCTAATGGTCTAGGTAGGCAGGAAGTTTTGTTCTGTTTGTCTGTGACTGCCTTTTTAAGTTCAATATGAGCAGATGTTGCTTGATTGCGCCCTCCTGCCCACCAGAAAATACCCTGCTTAAAACTTTTCTATCAGTGTCTCTTAAAAGACCTCTGAGAAGAATTTCTCAGCCTACCCCAGAGTGTTAGCAGGGGTACATATCACAGAAAAAACAAATGTCCAAATGTTTAAGGGTATAGAAACTACTGTGGGCTTATCAGGACTCAGTTCCACCTTTTCTGGTGACACTGCAGGGAGATGGTGCACCGGCCAGTATCCTTATGCGCTGGACCTGAGCTTTGGTGGTACATGTGTGCCTTCTGTGGATGCTTAAAAATAAAATGCCTGCTCTCTAATGCTAGGGAATCTGTCTATTCACTGTCAGTATTACTGTTTTGAGCACATGTTTATGCTTCTAGTTAACTGATAAAGGATTTTTCTACACAAACAGTTGGGGGGCTGTGAGGGGGTGGTTTATAGGCCAAGTACTGACCTTAAGGTTGAATGGCTTTTTCAAACACTGCTGCCCACCCCGTCCCGCCAACCCCCCGCCCCCCTCCCCCCCTCCCCCCCACCCCCCACCCCCCCAACACCCCACACACAATAAGCCCACC
>JANHFX010021547.1:127683-160596 GCA_027560015.1 Chloroceryle amazona | reverse complement strand
GCCCCGGATGTCTCCTCCTAGTGTTGGAGTTAAAATGCGTAACAGTTAAGTCTGCTAATGCTGTTTGTGGTGTGACATTAGCTGTCTTAAGCAAGAAAGTGGGTACTGCAGAAAAGTGGAATTTTGGAAGAACATAGAAGTAACCAAGGATGGATGGGACTCAGATCCTGACTCAAGGACTGTACCTGGATAGTAGGGCTGCATTCATTATAAAGAAACCAGTGAACTGACTAATTCACTGATATGTCTGGATCTCTTATAAAGCGCGATATACACAACATCTAATGAATGAGTTTGAACCTTTATTGATTCATAGAAATAAGGTATAGAATTGTTGCCCTTCTCAACATGTAAAGTGTGCTATTTTATAACTTTTTGTTACTGTATAAGCTTATTCTAGCTTCACAAGATCTCTTTTTCTTAAGTGTTTCCATCTTTATCAAAACTCTGTAGCATGTTACTGAGCTTCCCAAACCAGGTCTGTAGGAGCTAGCATCATATAAAAGGATGATACACATTGATAACTACCTGAAAACAACTCACTGGCTCCTGTGCAAACTTTATTTATTTATTTATGTCTGAGCAAACTATTTATTGAAATGAGGACTCTGGTTAACCTGTAATTAACAATCCGTTATGAGGGTATGTCCTATATAAGGGGTTGTGATTTATTACTGTTCTCTGCAAGTTCCTTAGGTTATAGCTGAGTTTCAAAAGAGCAGTTCATTACTAATCTGAAGTGCAATTAAGTGAAACTTGAGAACTGATGTGAAGATGTATCTTCATGATAACGCATCCCTACTTCTTTTGAATGATACTGTGATGTTCCAGTAATGTGAGTAGTCTACATATAGTTAACATCCATGCTCTAGTCTGTAAGTAAGAAAGCCTAACACTTTCTGCGCTGAGCCATCATTGGTTCAGGAGGCTGCTGATAGATCTGTGCCTGGCTTTTATGCACAGTCCTACACTTGTGAATTATTGCTTTGCCAAAGGGTTTATTTCAACAATCTCTGTTTTCCTTCTCAATCCTAGGGACAGTTGCTGTGAAATGTACTAGCTTGTTAACAAGGAAAAGAGAGCTTTGCTTTCTAGCAGGAACCTAGTCTGTCTTTACAGTTGCAGTCCACAAAACTCATCATGAGTGATCAAACATCGTTTCACATCAAGGTAACTGTGTACCAGTTTACATCACTGTCGTAGTTCTTACATGCTTGTTTTACAGCTATATCTTACACAAATGAAATTCAAATCTGTGGAATATGGAGTGAGCAATTAAGCTTGCTGAGACCATCTCCTTTTGTTTTCTGATAAAAGTAGAGATCCATGAATCATTGCTATCTCTGCAGTACTAGCTGACCTGTGGTCTCCTGTGGCAGATCTTCATTTTCTTCTTCTTTCCCATCCCTTAAATGGGAAAATTGCTGTAGGCGAGTGCATGGATTGCTTTGGAGTTGGAGGAAACAATTGAGCAGGTAAAGTCCTCTCAACGGGACAGGACTTACAGCTGATAGTACCTGTGATCTTGATTGTTTGTTTGGTTTTGTGGTTTTTGTTTGTTTCTGGTTTGGTTTTTTGGTTGCTGTTTTTTTCTCTGGATGAGACTAAAATATGCAAACCTGTCTATTATTTACTAAGAAACCTGTAGTAGATGTAGTCCAGAAGTGCTCAGGGTTATGAAAGTTGACAAATGAAGGCTGGAACCTAAAACATCTGTGAGGGTATAACCCACTGAAATGTGAGATCACTTCAGATTACTTTGTTAATGCATGGAGAAAGCATATCTGTCTTATATGGAAAAGTGTTGTTACTTGGCTATGTCTGTGTGAGGTGTGTTCTCTGAATGTGCCTTTGATAAGGTTTCATTTCTTAACTAAAAAAATTAATAAAAAATGCATTATGCTGCTCTGTGCCGTGCAGTCTGGTGGTTTGGACCAATCGTGATGGCTAAGTTGAATGAATGATACTTCCTTCCTCATCTATGTTTTGTGTAAACAAAGACTGACCTAGTTTAGCCATTAAAGTGCTTCTGGCTTTGAATCCCAAGTGGGAAAGGGGGGTTTTGAGTTTATGGACTGGCAAAAAGGGGGGATTCTGCTAGTTGCTTCCCTTATGGAGTTTCTGCCTCTGTGTCCCTGTTGCCTTTGCCTTGACATGACATGCTGTGGGTCCATGCTGTGAACTGGGCAGGGGAATCCCTTAAGCTGTTGGGGCTGACAAAGGTTCTTTATTGACAAACTGCGATGCAGATGGTGTTATGAGGAAACAAGGCTCACCATTCTGCTGCTTTTGTCTCTCAGTCGCTGTGTTTCCTGCCCACGATTACTTCTGAAATTTATCAGATTCCAGCAGTTATGACAACTGGATAGGGACCTCAAAGATATTATAATACTGCAAATACTGAAATTATGCAGCAGACTGAGACTATACAATGTGAAATCAACTCCGCTATTAGGCAGCAGAGAATCTACAGGAGCTAGAGGAGGGATGAAGAGAAATCTACTACTGTCTATCTGAACAGCTAGAAAAGCTTTAATTGAAACCCTTATCTTAAGCACTACAGAATGCAATTCTGAAATGAAGCTCCAGGGAACCAGGCTTGGTAATTTGAATGATAGTAAAACTGTTCTCTATTCTGTGCTGTCAGATGTTTCCAGGTGAGAAAAAAAGGAACACCCTAAACCAACAAAAAACCCAACAACAAAACAAACAAACAAGCAGAACAAAAAAAAAAAACAAACACAATAATTTGAGGTTCTGGATGCCACTAGGTGGAAGAACCCCTGTATCTATTCTGTGGATGTCTTCTGTGTCTTGATTCTTCATCCAAGTGTATTGAAAACACTTTTAAGCTATAGTGTATAGACATCAGTAGGGATGCTTGGATGCTGTCTTTATAGGGCTCGTATTGGACATTTAGGTGGGAAACATGCAAGGCTTTCAACACTACATCCTTTATTGTTCAGACTTGTACCCCCTCTGAAAAGTCTGCTACTCAAAGCAGTTGCTTGCATTTAGTTGTACTTAGGTGTGAACACATGACTCTCTTTCCCTATTTCTTGATTCTGTTGTTAATAGATCAGAAATGAGATGTCATAGTAATGTTTAAGTGGAGTGCATTTCGAGGACTGGAGGTAGTGGCAAGCGCATAAACGTGGTGAATAACCTGTGGTTAAAGGCATGATTTCTGAGCATTAGAAGCTTGGTGTTCTGGAGTGACTTGTTCCTGTTGGTGAGATATTTGTATCTGAATAAAGTTACTGCTTGGAAACAACTGTATCTTGAAGTAATGACTGTAATAATGTTCCTCTTCTCTTAGTGCCAGTCTTTTATTGCAGTGTGCTTCTCATCCACTCACTATGGGAGATTATTTTAGCTCTATTTTATTGGTGTTTTGACTTACAGCGCATGTTGGGATGTGGCTGAGAACAACCTAGGAATAGGGTCATTGCCTGCCTTTATTTACTAGGAGACGGCTCCTGGGTTATGGGTGAGGGGTCGTCATAAATTCTTCAATTATTGTATGCTTGCATTTTGTAATACCTGGGGTACAGCTCCCATCTCGTATTTGGGGATACACTAGGACTAAGCCAGAAACATAGAAATGCCTGGGAAGAAACACAGAAATGTCAAGACACCCACATCCTTGTGATCTACTTCCGAAGTGCATCATCTCTTCTAAGGAAGACCTTGGTGAGTGGATGCTTAGTAATGAGTCTGATAAACACAGTATGGATTTCTTTAGGTGCTATATTTTAAGAACATCCATTTATTTCATTTTGGAGTATTAATACTGATTAAAACTGAAGTGTCAGATTTCAAAGCAATGCTTAAAGTTTTTGACCTTAATCTTCACTTAAAAGTGTATGATGCCTCCTCTGAGTTTTGTATACAGTTGATGCTCTGCTGCAACAGGGCAGTTTAATACAGATCTGTTCTGTTCACCTATGAAGAAATATGAAGAGATGCCTGCTTATTCCATTTGTGGGTACCTGATGGTTAGTTTATAACTTTTTGTAATTCAGGAATGATCATGTGAATGAGAATGACTTTTTGAATGTAGCGTATTGGAGGAATTGTACAAGCCTTTATTTCTCAGTAAGTCAAGATAAAAGTTCACATGTAAAAGATTGCTCCCCACTTCGAATTTTCTTTAAATGATAGTTAGCTGTGCACAACCTTCTTACTCCTTTACCTTTCTAGCACACCTACTGTGCCTACTCCTAAATGTCTTTTCCCCAGCTACCCTGCATCAAATCAGTACTGTCTTCTAATGATTTTCTTGAGCATGCCCACACCTCATGGACACCTCATTCTTTGCTTCATCCTCTGTGTAGCTGCTCTGAACAGCTAATCACAGCCACCATCCAGCTCTACAGTACCACTTTAAGGATGTGGTACAGATATTTGTGAACTTCTGCTCTAGGTGATGCTAATTGTAACTCTCATTCTAGGCTGGACAGTGTTGGCTTTGTTTTATTGTTTGAGGTGTTTTCAAGGAGATCTCAGGCTGTCAAACTCACACAGTGTGGCCTGCCTTGAGAAGATACTGGTAAATATCTGAGGCTGATTTGTCTTTACTATTGCTTTAAAATTAGTAGTGTTACACTGAAGAGTCTTTGTGGAATGTGGAAGGGAGCATTGAAGGAAGTACTGTGAAGGAAAGAGATTCAGACAGAAATTAGGGTAGTTTGCAGGAAGGTGCTACTTTGGCTGTAGATTTGTTTATCATAGGAAAATAAGTTAAAATATGCCACACTCCACACACACCCCCCGAAAAAAGGTCATCTGTTTCAATGTAAATATTTTTAAAGATATGCTGTCCTGACAGAAATGCCTGAAGCATCTTGGTGTTCAAAATTGTGTGTATTTTCTCTCATGTTCTGTTCATGTTATCCAACTCCATATAAAACCTACAAACTAGTACCACAGAGAACATTCAGCAGGCTTTATCTGTTGTTTAAAAGCTGTGGGTATTTATTCATAATATAGACAACTTTTTAAAAATTACTGATCTTTAATATATGCCTTCAGTTCCTCACTTGAAGTTACTACTTACCTACTTCATATAGTATTTTGAAGATATTTCTTGAAAGTTTGAGGCAGTTGGTTGTCATTATAGCTACTTGAATAGCAAAACTTTGGGTTTCTTTGCTTTGTCTTGTTAGTTTGTTTTGTGTGGGGTTTTGGGGGTGTGTGTGTTTTGATTTTTTTTTTTAATTAGAACTTGAAAAATAGTGCATAGAAAACAGTCTTCCTTTCAGAAAGACAAGTGTTGACTCTGTGCTTCCTTATGCTGTGTTGAAAATATCTGGTGGTTGACAGCTTGAGAACTCTGGTAGTCAAGAGCTCTGTGATGCCTGGTGAATCTTAATACTGTCATTTAAGGCACTATACAGCCTAGTATAGTAAACTGATGATGAAAGCAAATTTGTAGTAAGCAGATAAACTGGGAGTAAGACTGCCTGGTAGTAACATCTCAATTTTGTTGACTGGTTTGAAATGATGGTTATTTTTGATGAAGTTATTGCTGTCTTAAGCAAGCCTTGGCAGCCCTCGGATGCTAAAAAGTTCAGTGTTGATAAAGGAGATTACTGGGGGAAAAAAAAATGTTGTGGGCATGTGGAGAAACTGAAAATACTATTTTATTCATAATATCCTAAGCACAATTCAAATTATAGTTATGGAATATGCATTCATAGAAGCAGTATTAGAGATAAAGGCATATTTCTGTCCTGTTGATAACTACCATCAAAGATAAGCTCTCTCCTCTATGTTAGAGGTCTTGGGTAGGGTCCTGATGGGTTTTTCTTCGTTCCGAGAGAGGAGCTGGAAATCCACAGTGTGGGAAAATACCTTGTGCTGTCAGCCTTGGGTTATATTGAGCCTTGCTTTGGAGTATGTAAAATACTGTTTAATATCAGCCTGTAAGATTGGGAGATGCGCTTGCTTTAAAACACTACATACAGGATTGTACTGAGCCTGTATGAGTGCAGTGGGCTTTATTTAGAAAGGGTGTTCCTGAATTCCTGATTTGAATGAGTCATTCTGAAATGAGAGACACAGAAGACTGACGGTGCTGGTTTCCATGTCCAAATTTTAGCTGTGGTCTTGTCAGACCTGGGGGAAAACAATTCAAATAAATGTTTTTGCCAACTTCTTTATGAAGGAGTTTAATTTCAGCCTTGCAGTTCTTTTTCTAGTTCACAGTAGATGTAATTGCTGACTGGGGCGCAAGTGTTTTAATTCTGCAATATAGCTTGATGTGGAATATTATTTTTCTGCTTCCATATGAGTGCCTTTGGGGAGCAATGCATTGGTGTGGTGTCTTGTGTGCCTTTAGTGACTGCTGTCACTCTGGGCTGTTGGTTTCAGATTGCTTCTTTGACTGCCTGGCCAAGAAGATAGACAATAAAGTTTTCTAGGGATGTCACGCTGGGTTAAGTGAATTAGATTTGGACTGTGCAGTCAGTAGTTCTTACCAGCTCCAGCATGATCCTTTTTAGCAGGTGGATTAAGTCTGTCAGCTGTGCAGTCCCTGGCTTCCATCAGCCTTGAGCCTGTGGATTCATTGGCACTGGAGAAGGTAAGTCCCTTAAAAGGGAATTTTCTTTGGAATAGAAAAAACAACAACAACAAACAAAACAAAACCACAAAGCACTAAACCCAGCATTGCTTTCAGTTAGTTTTTGAGGAAGTACCTGTTAAAGGGTGTTGTGCATTTAGACCTTTATTACTAATGCCTCACATAACAAAGTGAAAATGTTGCGATCATAACGCTCACAGAGAAGCATTTCTCATGGTGGTTTTTCGAGGCTCACAGTTTTGCTGGATCCAAGTAGAACACAGGGTATTAAAGAGCAGTACTGCTCTTTTTCTCATGGCTCTGCTTTGCTGCATTTGGCCAGGGTGAGAGACAAAGAACAGGCTGCAGTTACTGACTGCAAGAATTTGTAGGAACTACTGAGTTCCTCTCCTCTGAGGGGTAGAGGCCTGCTGCTGGTTCTCGCTCCTCTTGCTCTGTGGGAGCAGAACTGCAGCTAATACAAAGAACAGTGTAGGAACAAATGATCCAAGGAGGACCAGGACTTTCCTAAAGTTTTGAGGCACTCTGCTTGTGCATATGAAGGTGTTGACCTCTTTCCCTGAGGATGATGGTAGAATTATTTTCTTTGAATAATAGTAAATGGCTATTGCCTTCCTTGCCCCATTATGACTTAGCAAAAGGAATGCCAAATGCACAGATGTTTTATCTGTGCAAAATGTGAAGTATCTATAGTAGTTATGTGATAAAGTTTTCTGTCTATTGTTAAAATTTCATAAATGGGCTGCGGTTCTTAGCATCCAAAAAAGGTGAAATGCTTGAGAATTCCACTGCCTGTGACTTGAGAAGATATCTAGATACTTGCAATTCTTACTGTTCTGTGGTGAAGCTTGTGTAGGAGTAAAAGCAAAGATGAACACTGAGTCAACTCACTCACCTGCTCCCATTGCAGGTTCTGGCCACATAGGATTTCAACTGCATATGAGTTTTCAGTTCTCAATCTCTAAAGCAGGAAATAACAGCTAAAAAAGGGGAAGAGCTTTAAGCAAATAATGATGAATCCAGAATTTAAGTAATTGGGGAAGAGGTCTAAATGTTGAAAACTGTCCCTGACTGACTTTCTAGACATTGATAGTAAGAGATTTTGGGTTTCCAACGCACACAGGGTCGAAGCTTCTCAGCAGAGGAAACTGATTTTTTTTCTTGCTGTATTTCCAGCTTTTTTTGCCTGGAAAATAAGTGCTGAAGCATAAGCCAGTGTTCAGTGCACATTATGGTATTGATACACTGTAGTTTTCACTGCTGAAACTTCTGTTGTAGCAATTACTAGATTCATATGATCCATGGGATATTGTTGGTAGCTTGATTGGAAACTTTCTCTTGGTTAGTCAGCAAACATGATGAACTATGAATCTCCTTTAGTTTTCTTGTTCATTTTATCTATTACAGTTTTCTGCCTGTAATTGCATTCTTTTACATGCTAACATTTGTGTTGACTTTTCCCTCAGCTAGTAGAGAGTTTTATGTTTCACTTAATTCACTTCTAGGATTAACATTTTAGGAAGTTCACTGTTCATAATAAAATCCTTTCCCCTCTAATCAAGACTTTTACTGTATTCTGTGCTGTATTTCCATGAAATACATGAAACCATGAAGTGTTCTATCTTCAGTATTATGCCAAAATTGCTCCTTGCTAGTTGCGTGTGGAAGTACACAATAAGTTTTTACTAATGTTTCTAATACTTTTGTTTCTACATTTCTATGGCAAAGAAAAATAATTCTTAAACCTGTTTTTAGAGTTTAATTATGAAAAGTTTAAAACTATATTTAACTTGAAAACAAAATAAAAACAACTGAAAAAAAGCCATGCAGTCCTTCCCTTCTCCTCCTGCCCTCAAGCAGAAAAAGTAACAGTTGGAGAAGGTAGAAGCAACAATCACTACTTTTTTCTTTCCATCTCTTCCTTATAGAGAAGAGATGGAGATTAAACTGAATGAACTCCCAGTCTTTTGCTCTTGCATAGTCATGTTAAGTCCTCTGCTATTGTGCAGCCTGTCTGCCAGTTAGATTTGTTAAAAAAAAAAAAGTCAATTTACCTTATTTTCTTCAACTTCCAGGTTATACAAGAAGCTGGGTTTTTTTACTAGGTCAGCAAGCTTATAATATGTACTATGAAAACCAAGTTCTCGGAGAGCTTTCTAACCTTTAAGTATGGTGGAAATTTCCTTAGTTGCAGTCATCAGCTCAGAAATAACCCCCTTCCAATGCTTCTGCAGAACACGTCCTTTCAACATGAAGATAAGCAACATAAACAGAAGTAGTCAAAATTGTCTCCTTGACAGTTCTTTTTAATGCCTGTGTGAAACATTTCATCCTGCAGATCTATTTCTGGGTAATGGAAATAACTTGTATGAATAATTGTGACAAACCACAGAGCAGCATTATCTGTTCTAATCACTTGTGGACTATAAAATATTTGATGTGAATGTTAGGGGGAAAAAAAATTCTCACTTTTTATCCATTAAATACTTCCCCCTGACCCTGTGTTGTGGACAAATCTTTGTCTGTCTTAGTCTTCACCTGTAGTATTTCCACCACTGTTTGAATTCTTTTTACTCTGACATGTTTATAGAGATGTTATTTTTCCACACTCATTATTACTTCTAACATAATGTGCTCCCATTAGTTCATCCCAATAATGATTCTGTTTTATTTAATATTGGGAGTTTTCCGGTTGCTTTTTGTTATAGCACACTAATAATTTTATTCATTAAGAATCCTGTTTGGTTTATGTGTTTGTCTATATAATGTATATGATTTCAGATTATCTGTTCTTATGTTCTGTCAACTGATATACTGCTGACTTAATTCTAAAATGTTGATTTTAAGTAGTATCTTTTTAATTAGTATCTGAAGTCTCAGTTTTAAAAAAAAAAAAGCCAATAAAATTTTGTGTCCCTATAAGAGTTGAAGAGCAACACTAAACTATTTTTGGAGTAATATAATATTGTACTCGGCCTCATTCCTGTCTCTGCATTGCCTGCCTTTTACTTTCAAAGCTGGTGGTACAGGTAAACACTTCAAAGATTGAGGAAGAGGATGCACTTGAGCTCCCCTCAAAGCACTTTAGAGAGGAAGTACAACTGACCCATCAGTGAAATTCTCTATACAGCAAATGCTGGTAAGTGTACTAAATGAACTGGGGAAAAAAAAAAATGTCTATGATCTTTTAATTTTAGCAGCCCTATAACAGGACTACAGTGTCTAGATGAAAATATGTTCTTGCTTTTCAAGTTGAATGGTGCCAATTTAATCATCCTGTCTTTCATTCTTCTCTTGTCTTGGATCTACAATTGTTTCTTTCAGAGAATCCCAAGAAATTACTTTCCCTAGGCTTCTATCTTTCTTGGCTTGCAGTCTTCCTTACAGCATATTCTCCTGTTCCTTTCACAGTAAAAATATTTTGCAGCAGCAGCAATACTTATTCACATTATGATCTTAAGGCAAGGCATAGCTTTTCTAGCTGAGGAGGGAATTGTTTCATTCATGATGTATCCATGGAAGCGTGCATGAAAGTGTCTGAGATCTGCACTTAAATCTTGGTTATTTGCTAATGATGCTGAGTGTTTGTTAAATCATTTTGAATCCTCTTGTAATTAGATTTACTTTGTCTTTCTACACTGTGGGCATATGTGATCTTATAGTAGTTAGGTGTGTCAGCTAAATAAATTGCAGTATACTTGGCTTACTGCAAATGCAAATTTAAAATCCATAAGTTTTGTTATAATTTGTATTTGGGACATAGAAAGCACCCTGTCATTTCTTGCCACAACTTAGCTGATAAATGCCAGCTTGTTAAAATAAGGTAATCTTAGTATGGGTTATAAAGCATATGTGTGTCCTGAAAGTATTGAAAATTTAAAATTTGATCAGTATTATCCATCCTTGGTTTCTATTATCTTACTATGTTTGCTCTTTACAGTACTATAACTAATACTGTTGTTCTAAATAGAAAATATATTTTTCTTCTCTTTTCATAAGCCCTTTCAGTAATAAAATAGATATATTTTTTTAAAGCCGTTATTTTAGAGAAATTGTCCTTGTGGTAATTGCCTAGAAAAATTTACACAAGCATTTTCAAATGCTCTTGAGTTTTATTTGTCCCTGAATTCATCCTCTCCTTCCCCCACCCCAAAGATCCTAATACATTTTTTCATTAGTTAATTCTGTGGACTCCAAATGTCTTCAGATGCTGAACTCTGAGTAGCTTCGGTAGCTTTTCAGGTGTTAGATGTTTTTTATTGATTGAAAAGTTTTGTGGAAGTTTTGCTTAGTTCCCTAATGATTCTATCCCAGTGAGACATGGAAGTTTTTTGCACTTTTTCCTCTTTCTTGGAGAGCTGCATATAGTGGGCTTTCTGTCAGGAGAGGCTGGAATCATTATTTCCTTTTCAGTGTTTTCAGCCAGAATTCTTGATGGCTCAAGTCACTGTATTTTAAGCAAATCACTGCTTGATTGTCTTAAAGATTTTGTTTGCATTAAGAAAAGCAAAAGTGCTTTCTAAAGCACTTGAGCATTCTTGATAGCATTTTATTCAGTTCAGGCTTTTCTATTGTCATTCCTGGTAAAACTCCTCCATGTTACAGTTCCTGATGTACTTACAGTGAACCTTGAGAAGCAAATATGTTTTCTCAGACAAATTTTTTTGTTTTGTTTCTTCTTTTTTTTTTTTTTTTTTTTTGTTCCTTAAACATGGATGGAAACCTGTGTTAACTCCAGTAAGGATTGAAGTAAATGAGATGCTGTCTCATGGTAGTATTTCGGAGGTTAAGGCTCTAAGGAGCTCTCTTCACTCCAAGTTAATTTTAAATTACAATGTAGCTACTAGAAAGTAAAACTCAAAGAACAGATAACTTTAACTGCTCTGTTTGAATATTGAGAAGCAACTAACACTTCAGAAAAGTTTACTTCTATGCACTGCTTCTGTCCAAAAACACCTGTACAGAAGTGCCTTCCTTCAAGATGTAGTGTGATACTAGACGAAGTGTCAGTATGTGTATATGTTTTTGGTTAATATTTTGCAAAGGGGCTGAAAAATTAAATGGAAAACTAAGAAATGCAGTGATGCTGGTTAATGGAAACTTTGATTAAAGAAAGAAACAAGCTGTGGCATGGCCAAGAACTGGATTTTTTTTAGGTACAAAAACAGAAGAGAGAAACTAAAGAGGTGATTTAAGTTGACAACATAAAGCCTGGGTGAGAATTAAAAGGGAAAGGTTGAGTTGTATGGTAGCTGGTGTGGTGCACAGAAAGGTCTGGGAATGGAAGTAGTAGAAGAGATGTTAACAATGGGACTGAAAAGGATAACTGGGAAAAGATGTGTATGTGTAGTTTTAAGAAGGGAGAAGGTAAAGAAGGCAGTCAATAAATTCCTATCTCTGTAGCTGTGGTACTGGGGAAGAATAAGATAAGGTTGCAGGATGCTAGTGCTGCTTGAGAGCAGTTGAGTAGAATACCTGTCACTGTGAAAGGAAGTCTGTCACTCTTCTTAAGGAAAACTGTCTTTCTGGATGATGAGATGAATCAGTGGTAGGGAAAATACAAAAGATACAACTGAACAATGTGAAGACTATTAATTCTTTGAGGCAGAAAGGTCAGCTGTGGATTGGGATTTCGAGGGCTCTCTTTTACTTTGATTTTGACAGAAACATGACATCTAACAGAAGCAAGTGATACCACCATCCTGGAAAGCCATTGTAGTGTTAAATACCTGTTGAAGGGCTTTTGGCAGCCTCATGGTTTACAAATCTGTTCAGAGAGCATTTGATAAGATAGATATTGAGTACTGGCAAGGTGCAGCCTGTCAGGGTGAGGAACTGCAGTATTTTCCACTTACGAGCTTGTTTTCCTGGGTCAACACATCTGTGTGAAGAAATGCTCATTCAGTTATTGTAAATGATTTTAGATATTGGCTGGAGCAGGGTAGAATGGAGTAACACCTAAAGCAACTTTTACAAGCATTGGTTAGGTGTTTGCCTGAACAAGTTTCTGTGTACTTCTCCAGTACTCCTCATACAGTACGTGCTGGGTTGAGATTTATGAACGCAAAAGTTAAGTCTTCAGTACCCTGGGACATTTGTTGTGGGGCTTTTTTTGTTTGTGGGGTGGTTTTTTTGTTGTGTTGGGTTTTTGGTTGGTTGGTTGTTTTTTTTAAGCTTCTGGGCTTCATGAGAAATGTTTTCTTCAACTTTGAAGTTTTGGAGGTATTCAACTTCCAGATTCAAACTGGGATCTTTTACCTCCTGTTCAGTTCTCTTGGCTAATTGCACATGCAAAGGTTCTTCATATTCTTAAGGGTGTCGGGTGTTTTGAATGTCAGGAAGAATGGGTACTACTGTTTTTATTCTGGTCTCACACAAGCTAAATGCCTGCTTCCTTCTCATTTAAAATACTTCTAATGTTCCTTTGCCACATTTCTTTTTTTTTTTTCCTGCTTGTATTTTGTTGGTAGCTGTATTACCACTATTTTGGGTTTAGGCACTGTCCAAAAAAATACAAATGACCAAATGCAGACATCTGATTCCATTTTTGCAGAGAAGTTAAATTATAACATTTTAAGAGATCTCTGTGAGAATACTGTCCAGGAATAGTCCTTGGCAATCTGTAAAGAAGAGACTCCATTCCTTCAAAATTCACACTTCAGTCAGGTGTTGTCTGTGCCATGCTCCCTTTAAGTGTAGTGAGCTTGCTGAGTGTCTCAGAATCAATAATTCCAACAGATCTTGCTTTAGTGACATCCCGTCTTTACTCCTGGATTCTTTATTTGGCACACACCATGTTTTCTGGGGTTTTATTTATTTTGTCGAATAACTACAGTTTTTCTCATTTACTAATGTTCCTCATTTCAAGCCTCTTTCTTAAATAGCTGTAGCTGCTGGTTGCTTCCAACTACATGTAATATGCTGTATGAAGCTAAAATATAAGTTGGTGGTTTGTTGTTTGTTTGAGTTTTTTGAGCTTTCTGGATTTACAGAAGGATTACTGTAAATTACAGTAATACGTGACTGTCCTCAAAAACTTTATATTAGTTGTGTGGATCTGTGGGTTATTTTTGATTCTTAGCTCTTAAGTGTCAATTTCAAAAACTTTATGTAGAAAAGCTTTCTTGTAAAGTAAGCAAGCACCAGGGAAAGGTGAACTGCAAATAGAAAGATGATCTCCTTCTTGATTTCCCTCATCGCCTTGTGTATCATCACATCAACCTCTTATCTGTAGATAAGCTTTTTTTACCTCTGAGTTCCACAGAGATTGAGTTTCAAATGTGATAATGCCAATAAGTTTGGCAGCTGAGATGCCTGTTACTTTTACCTCAAAATAAAAACCTTTTTTTTCTGACAAGGCAGTTGTAATACTTGGAAAGAACATGTTAGAGGCATGAAATCTTATGACAACTTTGTCAGGTGTCCTCATTCTAGACAGGTGAATTGTTTTACATAAGCTCACACAGTTCCTAAAAACACGGTTGTGCACTAGTCAATACATTCTACATTCCACCTCTTCAAAGACTTCTGAGAAGTCTTTTTTTATCCTCTCTGTACAAAGATTAGAGCAGTTTAGCAGATGAATTCATAAATTCCCCAAAAGGAATAGGTAAGTGTAACATGCTTGTCCACAACCTTTTTAAAAAGCTATGTGCATATAATACAATTGAAGAATTTACAGATACACAGGTACAGACAGAATAGTTTAGGATGGATTGTATGCATCATTCCTTTGTACAGTCTTTCTTCTGGGAGCTGTATTACTAAACATAAGTCCTTCCATCTGTTGTCTTCAAAGGACAGTAGCTAATATAGTTAAATACTACAGATAGTTGCACTTCTTGACCTAGCAGCACATCATCTTATTGAAGCAGAAACATTAAGTCTCCATAGTAGCAATGAAATTCTGTTCCTGTGTGACTTGTTATGCCCCATTAAGTTTCAGCTATTATCTTAGAGTTTAGACTGTACAGATCTTGAATGTATGCCTCGAGTGTGCATTTGGCCTTCAGTAACTATAGTAGCCTTCTTTATATTTTCTTCAGCAGAGGCTCCTATTTCAGTGTGCAGCAGGGGATAGAGAGATAGCTGACCAATATGCCATCACTTCTCTCCAGCCTCCTAAAGCCTCAAGCAGCTACTTTCCTTTTATTTCTTCTTTGTTACAATTTAGTAATGAAGTTTTGTGGGATTCTCACATGTAGTTGAGGTCTCCATGCTATGGAAATGTAACTGAGATGAAAGTGCACAGGCTGATAACTTCTCTAATGACTGTGAATGACAATTCTTTTGCTTCCTGGTAGGTGGGAGCCGTAACGCTTAGTGTAAGGACTCTGTTGTAGGCTGGAGGAAGAGGAAGACTGCAATAAACGGAACTACTGGTAAGTAACACTTCCTTCCTTCCCTCCCATAAAAGTCATCAACAGTATATGGTGAAGGTTCTGGAAAAATGATTGATTCTAGATGAAAATGTGTCTGCTTCCGAGGCTTCCCGGTAAACTTTCTGTATTACTTAAGAACGCATCTTAAACTCACAGAGGGTCAGAGTAGCTAAGAATAATTGTTCTGATTTAATAGTGATGTAAAGTCCACTCTAAATCTGAGAGACTTCAGAGCAGCAGGAATCTCAATCTCTAGCATACTCATGGATTAAAAGAGCTCAAATACAGTGTTACACAGCATACCAAGAATATTCACCCTCAGCAAAAATTAAATTACAAAATCAGATGGAAAAGCATTATTTCCCTGTAAAAGGCATACAGCATTTCAAAGTTGACTGATCTTTGGCTGTATAGCATTTTGATGTTGCAGGCAAACGTATGGTCATTAATTGAATTGTCTCTGATATGTGTGGGTGATGTGTTTCATTACAGTACTTTTTAAAAATATTTAATATTTCTGGATGATGATATGATAGGCCTGAGGAAAAACAAGATGCTAGCGTTTGCTTAGTGATATCCGTAAAACCCGTAGCACATTTGTTTATAGCCAGATGTGGTAAGTGGACTGAGAGCAGCCCTGAGGAAAAGGATTTAGGGATGTTGGTGGATGAAAGAGTGAATATGAGCCAGCAATGTAGACTCGCAGCCCAGACAGCCAACTGCATTCTGGACTGTATCAAAAGAAATGTGACCAACAGGATGAAGGATGATAGTCTCCCCCTCTCCTGTACTCTGGTGAGACCCCACTTGGAGTACTCTGTTCACCTCTGGGGCCCTCAGCATAAGAAAGACCTGCTTGAGCACGTCCAGAGGAGGGGCCACAAAAATGATTAGAGCATTGGAACATGTCTCTGATGTGGACAGGCTGAGTGAGCTGGGGTTGTTCAGCCTGGAGGGGATAAGGCTCTGGGGAGACCTTAGAGTAGCCTTTCAGTAATTAAGGAGGGCCTACAGGACAGATGGGAGGAACTAATTATAAAAAGTGTAATGATAGGATGAGGGCTAACAGCTCTAAGCTGAAAGAGGGTAGATTTATGTTAGACAGATGCAAGAAAAAATTCTTTACTGAGAGGATGGTGAGACACTGGAACAGGTTGCTCAGAGAATTTGTGAATGCCCAATCCCTGGAAGGGTCCAAGGCCAGGCTGGATGGGGCTTTAAGCATTCTGGTCTAGGGGGAGGTGTCCCTGCCCACAGCAGGGAAGTTGGAACTAGATGATCTTTAAGATCCCTTCCAACCCAACTGTTCTCTGATTGTATGAAGAGAAGTGTGAAATAATGACAGCTATCTTGTGACCTATTTTGCCCATCTGTATGGGAGAAAAATGCATGGTGCAATTTGAATTCAGCATCTGTTGCCCTATGTTGAGCCTTCCAAAACAGGCAACATCTCAATGCGCTTTGACAAAAATGATTAGTTTTAGATATAGCGTCAGCATTACAGCTATTTTTCGGTCTTGATTTTCAATGGAAAGTGCATGAATGTGGTGATTGTGCTAGAGCCAGCACTAAAAATTACTGGAAAGGTTTCAGGAATCATCCTTGCCATGTTTCTACAATAAGATTGCGCCTGGCTTCCTAATAATTTATTTATTTTTGATTAAATTTGCATGGTGACAAACTTTTCCTTGACCTCAAATTACAGGGTCTTTTACTTTAAAAATGGAAGTATGTAGTTGATGATTCATATTTTCATACTTCCCTTGTTTTTATTGTCATCAGATTTTTCAGGTGAGAATTAATTTTGTCAACACTGTCATGTAATAAATTTCCACCCTAATGCCTTGAAGCCATCTTCACATCTTAAACCTGTATTAATGCTTGATCAGACTTTCTTCACTTCAGCTCTGAATATTCAGAGTGTAGACTGATAGCTCAGCAAACAGACAACCAGAATATTTCAACTTTTCTGTAAGTGCGGTGGCTTTGGGAGCTTTGAAAATCAAATATTCTTTCTGCTCCAATTTCTTAATCTGAAAAACACTGTTTTTCTCTGTGGAGTATGATAAATATTGGTGTGCTTGTGTATTTTAATATTTATAACAACAGAGGCAGGTGAGGCTAAAGGGCCAGGCTTGCCATACTCTCCAGACAAATGGCATTAGCCCACATTTGGTTTTAGTGGACAGTTCATTTTAATAAGGTTACAGTAATTGAAAAGAAAATAGTAAAGAATGACTGAGAAACTATTGGCATCATCTTAGAGCTATTATGTCATGTTTAACTTATACTTCCAGATGCCTGGTAGGAGAAGCATTTTGACTATGTGTCAAATAAAAGGTGTGCTGAATGCTGGCATATATGGGTTTAGCTCTTGGTTTGCTACACAGTGTCCCTTTCACAGCGTCTCTTGCACTAATCATACTGGCGGGATGTCCAGTAGTAGTTCTAGCTAGGAATGACATTGCTCTCTGCTTTGATACATCTAGATAGCACCCAAGCCATTTTACTGCTTCTAATGGGAGCAAAGGGTGTGACAGAGATCTGGAAGAAGAAACAAACAGAATCAATGCAACACAGCGACAAGTTCATGGGGTGTTTTGGTGGTTTGTTTTGTTTGGGCGTGGGGGGGGGGATGATTGTTTTTTGTTGGGGTTTTTGGGGTATTTATGGAGGGTGGTGGTGGGTTTTTTGGTTGGTTGGTTTTATTTGCTTGTTTGTTTTTTAAACTCCTTAGAAAAAAACCAAAATCTGCTTAATCACTTTCTTACCTCTTCATATCCTTCTCTGAGTTGTTCAGAAAATAGTAGTGGTACTATTCTTGTAACTTTCTATGCAACTTTTCTTTCCTGTTCCACTTGTTCCCATGTGTTTCAGAAACTGTATTTCACCACTCCGGCAACAACTGACTTTCCTTCTCAAAGGACCTATATGGATATAATTAATAATTTCTATTTATGTGTGAAATGACCTATATGGATATGATCAAAATAAATTAACTATGAAATAGTGTATGATGTGATGGAGTACCATAGTTAATGATACTCCATTGGCTGCACAGGGAAAAATATAGCTATCTGAGTAATAATAAATAGCTTTTAGGTCGTCATAGCTACTGGTGGTTGTTACAGCTAATGGTTGTTATCAATGATGCATGGATCTTAGAAAGAAAATCCTCCAAGACCAGAAATTGTTTTAAATGTATGTTATACTTAGGGTGAGGGAGAAGATGACTACTAATAAATTAAGAAAAACTTCAGGAATCAAAGATGAGCAGACTTTAGAAAAGGCACTATAAAGCAGTTGGTGAGTGATGGCAGTGAGTAGTAGTACTACAGCGTGAGTTAGACCCCAAACCTGAAATTTTCCGTAATGAAGCATGCGGCTAGCTACATAAGAAAACAGACATGACCACTGTGAGTCATTGGGCTGAAAGAACATTTGCTCAAGAGAAATGTCTCCTAATTAAGAGGATTGTTTAGAGTTAAGTAGTAAAAGTTACTGAAGTAATACATTTTCAAGTGTAATGGTTATAAGCTCCATTTCAGGCAACTGGGTCAGGTGTTTGCTCTCCCTATGAAGAATGTTTTCCTTGTGTCTAACTGGAACATCCCTTGCTACAGTTTGTGACCTTGCTACAGTTTGTGACCCCACTACGTTCACCTTCCTGAGGGGCACCTTTCAGAAGACTTTGGTGCTGCTTTCTTTGTAGTTGCCTGTCAGTCACGTGAAGTCACCAGTTAAATCCACCTCAGCCTCCTCCTTGAGGCTGAATGATACTGTTTCCGTTGGCTTCCCCCTGTATGTTGTGTGCTTCAGAGCCAATTTGTCTTGCTGGCGCTTTAGGATTTGCTGCAATGCATCAGTACACTGTACTGAGCATCTGCAAACTGTACATCCTGTGTAGTATCCCAAGTCACAGAGAGAAATAATAATTTTATTCAACCTGCTGGGTAAACTCAACTCACATAGTCTAGTGTCTGCTAGCCTGTGTTCCCCCAAGGCCACCCTGATGACTCATGTGCAAGCTCTTGTCTGATGGGACCCCCAGGTTGCCTTATGCAAAGCTGCTTTCTGACCAGCTAGCCCCAGCCCATAATGCTGTGTGGGGTGACTTTCATCCTAGGAGCAGTCCTTTGTGTTGACCGAATATGTCAGCCTGTTTCTCCAGCCTGTAAGTATCCTTCTGACTGACCTCCTGTTTATTAACCCCTTCTCCCCGTTTGGCATCATCAGCAAACTTGCTGAAAGTGAATTCTCTGTCATCATCCAGCTTCAGGAAGATGCTAAACTGTATCAGTCACTGTAAAGGTGCTTGATTAGCACTGTTAATAACAGGTCATTTGCCAAACATCAGGTCTGTGAGCACTGTGCTTTAAATCTGGTTAGTCTAGAAGGTTATTCACTCACCTTGTGGTCCACCTCTCTAGTCCATTTCTCACTTCTTTGGTTGCAAAATTATGAAGAACCTATGTAGAAAGCCTCATTAAAGTCAGGGTAAATGATATCCACTGCTCTCCCCTCATGCACCAAACCAGTCATTTCATTGTAGGGAGTGATTAGGCATAGTCCAATCAAAAGTGCCTGTTCCCAGTCACTTCACGTACCTAGAAGTGGCTTCCACAATAACTTGCTCTATATTCTTCATATGGTTTTTATTACTAGGTCCTCCATTCATTGGGCAGCTGCCCTCACTTTTGTTAGTCTTCTTTTTGCTGTCAATGCAAAGTCTTTGTGACTTTTACTCTCAGTACCAGTTTCAAATCCAGCCCAGCTGTGACTTTCTTAATTTCACCACTGTGTGTCTGAGCTGCGTCTCTGTATTTGTCTTTAGTAGCCCAACTCCACTTACACTTTATTTTCAGTTTGCACACAGTCAGGAATTCCTTGTTCAGGAATTATCTGGGAAAGGCTGCCTTTATTTATCTGTTCACAGATTTGGGCTATTATATACTGAATATAACTCTGCAGACTTAAGAAAAGAAAATCTTGTTCCTTTTTACAAGGACATAATTTGCAGCAGTGGGGTTAACTATATTTCTGGCACAAAAGAAGCAGGAAAGAGGATTTTCCAAAAATCAGCATTAAATATTAAATGAAAAGCATCATTATTGTCTTTGTTCTCAAGATACTAAGTGATGCATTCTCCTTCTTGATGAAGTAGTATGGAAAAAAAATATTAATGGTTGAAGTACAGATAAAAGCTTTAGAAACCCAAAATTTGATTAAGTTTATTTGTAATTTTGTTAGGTTAAGTACCAGTACTGAGAATTTGGGAGTTACTTGCCAATAGCAGTCCTAATTTGAGGGTTTTTTTTTTCCACTTAAGGGAAACCAGTTTTATCTCAGTGCAGTTGTGAAACTACAAAAGAAAATAACAATTGTCTGTAACTTATTTTTTTTTATGCTTTCCTAGTAAATTCAAACATTCAGAAGGTTTTAATATCAATGTTTTGTACAGGATATGTACTTTATGTGATGAAGGCAAGCAAGAGAGAGAGCTTTTGCTTGCATCTTTCAACAGTAATCATTGCAGGACAGAGCAGCGCTTCCCACGGTGAGTTTCTCAGGAGAAGGTCCTAATCAGAAGTATGTTTGTGTGGCTTCTCCTGTGGAGATTCCCAGCTTCTGTGTACCCTTAAAGAAAGGATTTTGTGCTTCATACCTATTCTGCACTTTGATTTTTTCATTGGTTTGGTGATCTATAGTCTCCTCATTGGTTTTGTTGGCTATAATTTACTACAACAATGTCACATTTTTATACTTACTGTATTAAGTAGGTGATGGGAGTTGTATAGGTTATTCATGAATCATATATTAAGCAAGATGGGTTGCAAGAACATTGAGTTTGTTTTTTTATTCTTGGTGTTTTTATATTATCTTTGTTGTGAAGGAACAAAGCCTGTTTTAAGCAAGTGTTAATGTAATAAAAGCATTTCTGCTTTACGTGAAGCTGAAATGCCTACATGCATTGGAAAGCAGAGTAAGTATCATGAAGAGCTAGCTAAATGTTAGACAATTGAATGTAAGAGTACCTGTATATTAGGGTACTTAATCATGTTGATAGAGTAGGTTTTTGTATTGTCAGCCAGTGTTCTGGAAATGGTAATAAACAGCATATGTATTAAAGCTTCCACATGATTATAAGCCGAATAACTGTGCAAGAAGTATATTATGTGTCCAGAGAAACTAGGAATATGTAACAATTTTCTGTCTGTACTGTTGACACTTTAGAGGGAGGCAAAAGAGAGGAAGTTGAAATAATTACTGGGGAAAAAAGCAATAACTGATCACTTAACAAACACTGTAAGGATTGAAAGTCAGTTGGGATACAGCCACAACAACATGGTGTAATTAGGACACTTGACCTGTTTAAACAGCCATTGCATACTGGAGCAGGAATAAGAGCTATTCCCTGAAGCTCTGCAGTCATCATCTTTTTATCTTTCTCCCTTTACTGTTTTTTTCCTACGTCAAATACATATACCTTACATCTATTAGTATTAAAATTTCATAAATGGAAAATTTAGGTCTGATAATTCATTATTTTTGAAACTTCATTTATCTTCATTTATTTATTTGTAACCATTAGTCTTTCTTGTAATTTCTATGCACAGAGAAGCATATGAACATATCTGCAATTTCAGAACTCCCTGTATCTGAAAAGGAGGATTACAAAGGAGTAGATTTAGATTAGAAATAAGGAGGAAGATTTTTATCACGACAGTGGTGGAGCACTGGAACAGGTTGCTCAGGGAGGTGGTTGATGCTGATCCCTGGAGACATTCAAGGTGAGGCTTGATGAGGCTCTGAGCAACCTGCTGTAGTTGAGGGTGTCCCTGGTCTCAGCAGGGGGGTGGACTGGATGACCTCTAGAGGTCCCTTCCAACCCAGACATTTCTGTTTCTATGTTTTTCTATGTATTTCTTGGTGTTTTCAAGCAGGCATGTTTAAATGTAGGTCAGTCATACTTTTAGGATAAAGAACAATTTATGCCTCTAAATATTCTGACTCAAACTGTAGCAGTCAGATCTAGCAGTGACGGAGTGAAAGAATATGATGGGAACTACATCATTCAAGGAAATTTGGCACTTCATTTTTACTCTCTCCTTAAAATTTTCATGCAACTCTTTAATTATAAAATATTCTGCAGTTTCTTACTGTTAATTAATCATCTTAGAAATTATACTCCAGCTTTTAGTTTCTGAATTTTCATAGAAGAAAGACACAGAGTGCTAAAAGTGTGCTTCTGAGTACCATGCACTGCTATGGGGATGCTCCCATGCTCTGAAATACCCAACTCGGATACTGGAAGAGCATATCTGTCTTCATGAGCAGTTGACAGGTTAATCCACGGAGTGTTGTCTCTTCTTTCTCTCTGATGTGTCTGTAGGGGAAACTGGCAGAGCTCCCCAGCAACTGGTGGTCTGCCTCAGGTTACTGCAGTAGCCCCACAGCACTCCAGCTTATGGTTCACCACAGGGTAGTTGCGTTGTGGTGAGCCCTAGGAAGTCTGACTTGAGACTGTCACCAGCTTCTGTTCCCACTGCTGGTACAGCTCCAGAGGTGGGAGAGAGACAAAGCTAACACAGGGTGGTAACAACTAGTGAGGGCAAGGCAATAACATAAGTCTAAAAATATGATATTTAAAATAAACCATATCTTTTCCCACTGTGAATTTTCTGTAAGGCTCTGTAATAATGGCCCACTCCTAATGTTGCATTTCTGGAAGGAATTTTCCTTTCATGAGGTATCATTGTCTTCAGACAAAGCTCAATTTTATTCCTATTGCTGTTAAATATGAGATGAAACCACCCCCCAGTCTCTCCTGCGCTGAGGACCTCTGTTCTCTTTAGTTGCGCATAGTCAGCCATTCTGGCATCCCATTCTGTCAGCTGTCACACTGAATCAAAATGCATACTTACCAGATGATTTGGCTTGACGACTTCATTTTTATTGAAATCTACCTGATACAAGTACACAAAAAAACTTGAATTTCAGAAGGAAACAATTTTAATATTATAGCATCAACTGTAGTAATTTGCTCATGAATAATTCTTTCACTTTTTTCCATAGTATGTGTTAACAGTGGACATTTATTCTTTGTTCTGAGTTGTAGCAATCAAGTGTAACAGTTAAATAGGTTGATCAATGTGTCTTGTAATATAGACAGACTGTGTTTGGGTTTTTTGTGCTTGTTTGGTGGTTGGGTTTTTTTAGTGACAGAATGTGTGCCTGGCTGAGTGGCTCAAATTGCGTTAGGGATTATACAGATTCAAAACAAATATTACTTACTGTATAAACTGGACAGAAAAAAATCAATGGATACCAGCAAATGTTTAACTACAAAGAAACAGTGGAAATTTGGCTAGCATGGAGGCTAGCATTGGAAATGCAGTATTGTCAAGATTTCTATTTGGTACCTTAGCAGGAGCTTGGTAAGGTTCTAGGCATAACAACATTGTGGGACAGTCTAGTAATCTGAGAGTATATAAAAAAATTATAAATGGGCCTTAAATACTTAGCTGTGTCACAGCTTGTAATGTGATTTTTATTTGCAGTTTTTCACCAAATTGGAGATATTTTTATTATATGTATGTAATACTTAACAATTCAGGCCCCGGAGTTTTACTCCGAGCTTGAAATTGGAGCTTGCATATTTCAGTCTTCCCGATAGAAACAGAGTAGTACCACAAACAAATCTTTTGCTTGTATGGGAATATTATAGCAATTCACAACCCTGCCTTAGTCTCAAAACTGTTGACTTTTTTATATGAAAAAAAAAAAAGTCTTAACCAAAACCAATACAACAAAAAAAACCTACTTGGATGTGCTTTTATGCCCTCTCCCTATTTCTGTGAATTTCTGTATAGATCTGTGATGAAGAGGATGTGCACTATCCGTTGCTTGGCTGAAGAAGATGCAGTGTTTACTTCAGGGAAAATTTTCCAGTGTGGGCTCATAATGGTGTGTAAGAGGGGAAGGCACTGCTTGGATCATGCCATTCTCTCCTTTGAATATCAAGACTGTCAGTCTTTATAATTGCTGTCAGTACTGCTTTTAAAATAAAGTCTCAAGGGTTTTGCTTCTTTCAAAGAATTGCAAACTAGTAGAAATAATATCCAACTCAGGAACTGTGATAAATCATGAACCAAGTGCTTGAATTTAATCTTCTATTTTCTTAACATACTTCCATCTTAGTGTTTTCAAATTGGAAGTGTTCTATTGTATAAAAATCCTAATGATACATTCCACAATAAATGGTAGCTTTAATACTAGAGTTACAATGCCATGGTATTACAGGAAAATTACAGTTTTTCAAAATACCTTTCATAAATTTTTTAAAGGTTATTGCAATCTTATGCCCTCCAACATTGGAGAAGGAAGTTACAATCACTGATCCTTAGTGTGGCTTGATTTTTGTGTTTCTGTATTTCTAATTTGAAAGAAAATGGCTCTTGGTATTATTTCTCACCTTGTATACAACATTAATTAGCATATACTCTCCCTTTGTCCTGGCCAGGTTTTAATTTCATAGTCCAATTAAGGAATTCTTGTCTTGTTTCAGAACTATAGAAGTAGTAACCGTGCAGTCTTGCCTGATGAAATCCAGTCTTTAAAACAAAATGTTTAAAAATACAGATGAAAACTTTCTCTGCATGTATTTACATTTTGGGAGAGGAAAAGGCCCAACAAATGCTGTCATACAAAATTAATTTTTCCAAGTAATTATGTGGCAAATAAATACAGAGTAAGGGTAAGAGGGTTTTTTTTGTTGTTGTTATTCTGTCTTTGGAAGTTTGTATCTCTCTCCCCACTGCTTTCCATCAATGTCCTACTTTCCTCAGCAATCTTCTGGTGCCCTTCTGGTTCACAGGATGTAGTGTACAGTTTAGCATTTCAACAGTGTGAAAATCCTGACTTGCACAGTAGAGTAAAGCTTAACTTTCTGTTAAGATAATGGTAGCTGCTGCTTTAAATTCAAGAAGATGAAAGATATCATAAAGCTTTTTTAGACTGATCTCCATTGCCCCGCAAAGTGTTTAATCCTTTAATTCATAGGGCTAATTTAAAGCTATGGAAATCTTGAAAAAATACAGATTTTCTATTTTTAAAAGTGTTTTTCATGTCACACTAGGTTGCTCTAATGAGAACTTCAGCAGGATGAAAATAATGCTTTATTGTGTGAGAAGTTTCATAGACACGGTCACTTCCTAACTGTCTTTACTAAAGCCTCATTGAGGAAGGTGTGTGAATCAAGTTGTGCTCACTTTTTTTTATGTGTTGTTCGTAGTATAACTTTAAAAGCTTATGGTTAAGTAATCATCTGACAATTGTCTGTTACAGTATTTGACGGCCGAGAAACTGCTGCTTGAGTTAGTAAGGCCACTTGAGCTTCTACCCCTGAAGTAAAAGGCCTTCAAAAAACAGCTTTGAACAAGAGCCATGAAGATCTTAAAGCTGTCCCTTGAAACAGCAGTAGGAGTAGGAGCTGTTTAAACCATCTGACAGTTAATACTGGGTGTTTCCAGGATGGAGAGTTTCTTCCCTCTGCTGGTTGAACAGCTCCAGCTTCTCTCACCCCCACCTTCTCACTGACTGTTCAGATCAACCTCTTCCAGCCCCTCCACAGATCCGTCTTTTACACTGCAGCTTTTACCTTCTCTCATACTCTTATGTATGAATTGTGGCACAAACAAAGTTCATAGATAATAAATGCAATTATGACTATCTCGTCTTCCTACTTCTGCCCTACTTAAAATGGTATTTTCTCATAGCAAAGGCGTTGTACAGTGTCTAGCAGCACTGCAACATACTTTCAGCCTTGGCATGGTTATTAGCCTATAAACATAGGTTTAGTATGAAAATTACTGATGTTAAAAAAAAAAAAAGAGCAACAGGTTAAACTTTTCCCTTCTACAGTATTTTGTCCTTGCATCTTACTTTATTTTCCCATGGGTCTGTCTGAAGAAAAGCCCCAAAAACTTTGCATGTCAGTGCTGTATTTGTCCTCCTCCCCCATGTACCCCGTCAAATGTGGAACAATATTTTAACTACTTCCCACTTTATACTGTAACAGAGTTCTATTGTACATAGTAAAATACAGTGATACACCTATTGTTTGAAAGGGTTGAAAAATTTTCTTGTCTATTTGGATTAGTCTCCGGTAGGTATAACTGTGATATATTCTACCCTTTTTTCATGTGCTAGAAGTATGGAGCTGTTGTATTTTGGTTAATAGGCAAGCTGGGGGAGATCATCAAGCCATCAAAAGTCTCAATTGCCTTTGCGTGTATCCAGGCTTGTCCATGGCATTATGTCACAATGCCAGTATTGGTTCTCTTCTTTCATTTCTTTGAAAAAATCCAAGTTGACATCGAAATGTGATGTTCTTTCTCCTTAATAGTAAAATCTGTGGATGAAATAAAAAGAATTTGGGGTTGAAGGGCTTGGTTTGCTAGTTAGAAGCAACCAAGAAAGGATTTCAAAGGGAAATGGTAAATAGTGTTAATTGCATTTCATCATTAGAAATTGTGACCAAACTATTGGAGTTTTTTGATGGGGGGTTGTTTGTTTGTTTTGGTAGTTTTTTGGTTTGTTTGTTTGGAGGTTTTTTGGTGGTGGTTGTTTTTTGTTTTGTGGGGTTTTTTTATTGGTCTGCCTATACAGCCTTTCAACATAATGTACTTTTTCTTTTAAAACTTTAGGAAATATCAAAGACACTTGTGGTTGGGTTTCAAAGAAAGTCAGACACATATATCTGAAATGTGCTTAAAATCAGGAGTTGAAGGATAGCAGGGCTTTCAGACCTCGTGACTGGGTGGCATACAGTAGAAATAGACTATTTTAAGATTTTTTTCAAATGGTTTTTTTCAGGACTTTTTTCAATAGGTCAACACTGTTAAAAATTTAAAATAATCTCTTAGTAGCAATTATTGTGGCATAGATGATTTCCAAAAAGTGAATGGTTTCAACTTGCAAAAGCAAGCAACATCTGTGGACAGTCCAGGCCTGAAGAAAAGGTAGGGGGTCTATAATAGGCAAATGGGTAGAGTACTGCATTGGTCTCTTGAGAACATGCAACATATATCTATCAGTGTTCCCAAGGTCATATGTGGGGCAAACCTCTCCAGAGGAAGAGAGGGTAATGCAAGGCATAGACAAAATAAGAAGAAATTAGCCAAATTAAGTAAAGGGGGGGCAGAAGTATATCTGAACAGGGGTTAGTGCTAAATAAAAATAAATCTGGTAAATTCCAGTGAAGAAAAAGACCTAACTTTTGTTCACAAGGAATATATATATATTTATTTATGTAAAGTGAAAATTACTCAATCTATATCAAGATAAGAGAAACAGATGAATCTTCTGCTCCAGAAAGATGAAATAACTTTCTGAATTTAAATCTGAATCCAAGATGCTTCTTGCTGTTGTCAGTATGTTTCATGTTCACCTTTTCTGATGAAAATATGTGCAAATCCCAGATAGAATATACTCTGGCACTTGAAAAATACTCCTGCCAGAGCAGCCCTACTGCTTGCAGGTGTACCAGGGTTCCTGCTTTACAGAGGTAACTGTCACTTCCAGAGGGAAGTTGTTTTCTTGGAGATTAGAACTTGTACAGTTACAAATTCCTTCATTCTGCCTCTTATTTCCTTTGTATTTTACAATTGCCTGTTTGTTGGATCTCAGAGATAATTAAGTAATTTAAAAGATTAATTAGTTTCATAACTGAATTTGGATTCCAAGGATTCTGAAATTGCAGGAAACTATTCATGCAAAAAATGCCTTTATGTTAATGCTAAATAGGTCTATAAATATGAGATCTGATTGGTTTTATGACTGTAGCCTTTAAACAAATAACTCATCTGTCTTCAACGTGATAATTTTAAAACAGAGCGAGATTGATTGTCAAAGGTGCTTAAGATGTTATGTAATATTATTTCAGTACATTAAGATGTTGCTATCCAGCTGTCTTCTACATGGAAAAAAAATACTTTTTTGTATACTTGTTTCATTAACAGTAATTATTGGCAATAGATCTGTTGAAGATTTATACTGTAGCACAGACAAAAAAGAATAGTATTTGAGTTAGTAATTTTTTGTGTTTAAACCAAACTGTATAAATAAACTCCTACATTCCTTGTCATAGAGCTTAGACTGTAAGTTTCACATATCTATTTCTTTATGTTGATAGATCTCAAGACCCAGATTGTGATAGTATGTCTTAATGGATGTCATTTTGTGGTGAAGTGTAGGCCTCTGTAATTTTCTTCTGGTATGACAGGATTTTGGAAATGGGGGGAAAAAATATTTATATGAACAAATGTCGCTTGCCTATCCCCCAAGTCCTTAACTTCTTTCAGATGCTGCATGTGTGTGTTTATTTTGACTTTGTCCTAGAAGGCATTAATTACTTAGACAACATTGCTTTGCTACAGATTGACATGGGTATGGATATGTTTGCTCATAAAAATACCAATTTAAATTATTGGATGCAGCTTTCTTTATACTTTATTTTCATTTCTGTCTATTGTTCATGAGATTGGTTCATGCTTAAACTGAATTCCTTATATAGCTGTTTATAGTTGGAACATTTATAGGAATTTGTTTGGGATAAAATCTTCCATTTTATTAAAAAAACACTAGACAGCAGTTTCTAAGCTGGGGATGTATAATTTGATTTCCTTTAAAGTTTAAAACCTATTTTCTTAGAATTTAGGATCCAGTGAGTTTGACTTATCTCAGCTTTCTTTAATTTTACTCTGTGTTCCATTTTGTTTGTAGGTGGTCTTCTCACTTTCCTGGTTACACAGTGGGACTTCTCCCACTGCTGCTGATGCTCCAGGTGGTCTCCTTGCAGGGGAAGCAGGCTCAGCCTTTCTGCAGGTGAGTAGAAGTCATTTGAATGGAGGCCTGAATAGTAGTGCCTCTCCTACCTCTTCTTCCCAGGCAGCACTTGAATTCCCCTCAACTTTTAACTATACATCTTGCAACCTTTGCATTCTCTCCTAGTAATAGGCGTATGTTTTCATCTGGAGAAAAATTCTTTAATACCTTCTCAGTTATGTGGTTATCAGACTGTGCCTTTCTGCAGCTCGTGGTTAATCTGTTAACCTGTTTTCTTTCTTCTTGCACCGAGAAGCATTCATTCCCACATGCCTCTCAGCCTCTGTGGTTTCTTCCTTCCATCAGTATTCTTGGTCACAAAAGACCACAAAGTGTTACAGATCATGGCTTGAATGAAGTCCTACTTTGTTAGTAGAAATTCGTGGAAAGGTGCAGGATTTAGTGGGAGAGGGAAAAATAAACAAAACCTGATAGCTTTGTTTGTGTGGCTTGGTTTGTGTAGATCTTTTACAGTTTTTCTTAGGGCTCCTGTAACCTCTATGGTTTTGGAGGTGATTAACTACAAGAAAATCATAGATTAAACACCAATCTATTTAGCTCTACCCATTTTTTTACAAGTTTCTTATCTTTTGTCTGAAGGAGTTCACCAAGATCATGAAGCTTTTTTTGTCAGCTAGAAGTGGTGCTTGATTCAACAAGTTAGACAAGCTTTTTCAAATAAGTTTTTCTATCCTAGTATGGTAGGATTGAAAGTCACCTTCATACTGAGTGACTGTTAGCTAGTAGCTCCATTTAGGATTTACATAATGCTGTCTTTAAAATAAACTACTAGCATTCAAAAGCTATATAGTAGTTTATAGTACTAAATGAGAAACTGAGAGAAACTCCAGATTTAGCAACAGTAATCTGTTAAAGCGTTTATGAAGTGGCTCAGAGTTTGTGGACGAGCACTCAATGGTAATTTGCGGAGACTGCAAGATGCCCAAATGACACTGAGGAAGGTGATGGTAAAAGGGCCATTGCTTAGCACCTTCCACTCTTGGTGGATGTGAGGTGCTATATTTAAAATAAAAGGTGAGGTAGAACAAGAGAAGACTTCTGAAGTAATTGTACTTCTAGGTGTTGAAGGCTTCTAGGGTTTTTGTATGTTACAGTATTTTGGGTTATGTTATACAAAGATATAGTATTTCAGTATTTTTAAGAGTAGTTTATTAGAATCTATTCTTCTGCATAATCAAACAGTACGCAACTCTTGGAGTACTCAGTATTTAATTTGAGTACTATTCAATAAAATTCTATGTTATATACAAGGCTGTGGTCAGTTAAAGTAGAAAGTAAATCACTTCTCGGAACAGTGTAAGTAAAGGTATGTTAAATTAAGATTACAAACAAATGCATTGTTTACAAAAATATGAATCTTTTTCATGTTAATTTGGAGCTTTTCTCATTTCAAGTTGTAATTGATAAGAAAACTTTGAAGAAATTTTGTGATCAGTTCCTTGACACTTTTTATGGCTGATGTTTCTTCATCTCTTTCTTGACCTTGACTGTACATTACTTCTTGTTACCCTTTACTTTTGCTCTGTGCTTCACTTGAGATGATATTTCCTCCAGAAAAATAGTATCATTTAACATACACTGTTTGGATTGTTGTCCTATCCAGTGTGAAGTAATGTAGTAGTATGTTAGAAAGTACAGTAGCCTAAAAAAAGTAAATTACTGCTAACATCTAGGGTGATAAATCTTAACAGATATTATTTGGAGATGCTTGTGTCATGCTTTTTAAAGTAATTTCTGGAGAAAACAGGTGCACTGTTACCAGAGTATAACAATGAGTGGTGAAGTTATAATTCTGTTCTAAGTAGTGACTGATAATATCTTTTATCTTTTACATTGTAATATTTTTATGTGATGTTTGATCAAAATAGTCTCAATAAAAGTAAGAAACTAAATGTTATCTGTACTCCATTTATATTTTTGGCATCTTTTTCATCAGTCTATTGGTTGATGCAATAGTATCATAGTCTATTGGTTACAACTTGCACCTTTCTGTTTACTTGATCTGCTATTGAGGCATAGACATTAATTTGACAACAGTATATACAGGCTGGAAGTAGATGGAATTTAGATGTAGTACATAAGTTCATTTTGTTGATGACCTTATTAATACCTGTATGGGAAAGAAATCTGTGATACTCTATATATTACTAGGGATTCTAGGTAACTGAATTATATTTGAGACATAATCTTCGGGTGGGGGGTGGAAATGATGTTATAACTGACATGATGTTATAGCTGTTATCTGTTATAACTGACATGATGAATGCACAAATACCATGTCCATGTAGTCAGTGTAGCTATTAGGTGTCCATGAAAAGAATCCTCTCTATGTTAACCAGGGTCTAGTGTGAAGATATTTTTTTTTTTTAGTTTCATTGCACTATCATGTCCTTTCACTCTATATGAAAGGATCTTTGCTATATGAAGCTACATATTACATGTTTATCATAAATAGATCTTGAAAAATGTTTTTCACAGATGGAAAATGGTATGAAAATTACCTTTGCGTATATTTTCAAGCCCTCTGTAAAACTTATGATCAGATGGAGAAATGTGTAGGTGTAATGCTTGCAGTTAACTTACGGTGCTTGACTCCTCAGCAAGTGACCAGAGCCATTTCTGTTGCAGGGAAATTGATAGTGGTGAGGTGGCCAAAACTGCTTTGGCTTTCTGAGATACCACTGAGGACCAGGATGTTGACCGAGTCCAGTTTGGGATTATTTTGGGATGTGAGTGAGTGAGCAGCCCTGACAGGGTTCCCTCAGCTCTGCATGGATCCATTGTGTGGTCAGCCAGCAGCAGTGGGGCAGGACATCTGACTCTTTCCCTGGCACTGCCTTCAAGTGGAGATCCTGCTTATTCTGGCTAGTATTAAGGGAGGATTTTGGTGTTTACTGGGCCAGTGAATAAAAACCATTTACACAGTATGATATTCCTTCTCAATGTTATTGCTTCCTCCACTTCTTTAAAATTCTTCTGAACTAGGCTTTTGGACCTCTGATGGTATGCTTTGTTGGTAGCACATGGTTGGTTCTATCTTCACGTGGAGTTGTATCTGTCTCTTCAGTTGCTCTGTAAAAACACTGTCCTGAACTGTTTGGTATCCTAGTAAGCACTGCATATTTCTCTTAAGGAGAAAGCATATGCTTGGAGCAGGTTTGCTGATAGAGGCTGAAGGTTCATCTCATTCCTCACAACATATAAAACATAATTAAATCTTCCCAAATTTGCTGTACTTCTGAGTAACTCTTCTGTTTTCAGACAGAAGTTGGGTTTTTCTGGTCATTTACTTGTAGTTTGTGGACTTCTGTGATGACTTCTGAGACATTCTCCCTGAGGGAGGCATTCTTGACTACCCTTTAGATGCAATGCAATGGCAAACATCATCTGTTCTGAATACAGCAGAGCTTTTCAGATTGATCTGGATGTGTTTCCTTCTCATCTGCATTTGTGGTGATGCACAGAATCAGAATTATGATTAAAAAGATTTGAATACTCTAGAAATATATATTTCAAAGTGACACTATCCTGGTTTTTCTGAATATACAGGTCCGATAAATCTTTCTTGTCCAGTGCTTCTTTTCAGTGACACTTTATGCTTCTGTATTACAGTTAACAATAGCAAACAGGACAAAAGTCTACCTGTGCATTTTATGACTCTTAGTAGTAGTAGCAGATGTATGAATAATATTATAGAAAATTCAATGAAGATTTTAGTGAGTGGATTTTCCGGAAGGACATAATGTTCTATTTATACCAACAGACCCATCTGATTAAAATTTTATTGTATGATGCAGCATTGATTCGTAACACTGACGGATCAGCTGCTTCCTGAAAGTATTTGGTTTTTATAATGTGAGCTTCAGGGACATAAAATGCTACTGATGTAAAATATGGTGTTTAAGTGGGTGTGTTTGAGGGGGGGGGGGGGGGGGGGGGAAAAATTTTTTTAGGATGGGAGGTAAAAAAAATTTTTTTGGACTTCTACTTTTTTTTGGGTTGTCTCCTTTTAATTTAAAAAAAAAAAGGAGGCTGGTA
>JANHFX010021547.1:87002-126837 GCA_027560015.1 Chloroceryle amazona | reverse complement strand
CTACTAAATCATATTTATCTTATATTATGTTTTTGTGTTTTTGATATTTGGCGTGAGTGAAATAAAGTTGTGGTTATGGGAGTAGTGGCGGTGTGGGGGGTGTGGTTGTGGGGGGGGGGGGGGGAGAGAAATCTTTTTAGGATAGGCAGTACAAATAATATTTTTGGACTTCTACCTTTTTTTGGCTTCCTACCATTTAACTTAAAGAAAACAATGAAGTAGTTAACTGCTGCTGTATCATTTCAAGGTACAGCTGTCTTATCTCACATGTTATGTGTAGTTCAGCACGGCCAGAGCAAAACAGTGTGCTTTGTGATGAGTTAAAAATGCACTTATGAAAATGGAAGAGTTGTGATTTTTTTTTTTTCCTCAAAGTTTATCTAATGGTCTTAAAATAGTAACACAGTAATTACTTCCTCTCCACACACACACCCCTCCTTGTAATCAATTATATTTAACTTTCTTTGTTGTAGAATAATATTAAGGCAAACTTCTTTATGTGCAATGAAACTGCTCTGTAGTGACTGTGAAAGGACTGTATATCCAGGACTAAGTAAACTTATGTTGTAAACTATGGACATTTCCAGTTGTCTGAACTTCATGTTTGTATAACCAAACTGACAGTTTTACTCATTTGTCTCAAAACAAAGATTTAATAATTTCCTTACTTTGTCTCCAATTTGAAATGTAGGGTTAGGGTATTAAGCTCTGTTTGTATGTCTTAAGATTTGTTTACAGATTAAATTAGTGAAATACTTTTCCAGGTGACTTATTAAGAGCATGTACATTGCTACTTATATTTTCTTTTGCTCTTTATGAAGACATGTTACTGGCTGTACATATGCACACAAAATAATTGTAAAGCTTTGAGTTTTATCACTAATAAAAAAAATGGTTGGAAAAAAATGGAACAATAATTTTTCAGCACAAGAAAAATAATTATAGGGCAAACCAAAAATCTAAAGTCAAGATTTTTTTAAAAAATCATATTTAATATGAATTAGCTTTAAAAATTACTTTTTCTTTCCTGCTGCACTACTTTGATTTGCTGTTCCAGAAGAATGGGGGGGGGGGGGGACATGACAAAAGACCGTCTTGTCTTATTCCCATATATATGGAAACTCTAGCTGGACTGTAAATGATGTTTACAGACTCTATTACTGGAACAACAAAGCTAGAAATAGCATACACATGGCATTAACACATAACATCCTGCCAGTTTTTGGGGTCTATGTAGTCATTCTGTTGTTTGCTTGTTTAGTATTCCAGATGGTATTTCCATACCCTTTTTTCTCTAAAAACTCCATTTTTACCATCTGATATTTCAATGGAGCTTTGTTAGTCTTCATTCTTATGTATTGCATTTTCATTTTTTCAGGGAAATCACTGTGCTTTGTACTTCATTGGATTATGCAGCTTGCATCTGCATTCATGAAGTGTGTGTAGTTGCTTCAACTGTATTGAGCCAGATGCAGTAACTAAACCTGTATTTTAATGGGGAGGATGCATTTAGTCTTTATGCAGTCTCTTTCCTTTTCAGTGCTGAAATTTGTATTCTAGAAAACTGATGCAATTACATTCGAAGCTTGTGGGTTTTTTTAAAGTTGTAGTTGTAAGCATCCCATATTTATGAGCGTTGCCCCCCTACTTATTTTCTTCTTACAACTTATTTTATTGAGTCAGTAACAATGAATCATCAACTCTGGCAGGTTTAGGTTTGAACACAAAAGAAATTACAAGACTTTAAAAAAAAAAATTAAAGAAAAATTACAGGAGACAGCAAAGGACACAGTTTATACCTTAGTGTGTGGTGCAGCCTATAAATGTAAATTTGCAGTGTATAATATGTTAGGATGCAAGTCTGCCTGTGTGTACTCTTCTGTGATATGATTGCTGTGGACTAGCTTGTGATGTTCGAGAGGTAAATTCCTTACAATTATCTTACTCTTACATTTTATAAGAGCACAGTGTTTTTTCCACCACTGATGTAGTACCTCAGCTACAGTAAGTAGTCTTAACACCTTAGTTTTATTTACGATAGTTATGTCTTTGTTCCTGTCAGAGTTCAGCAGGATTTCATCTCATGCCATTTTGTGATGTTCTGTGAAAATGCCTTTGTAGAAACTTCAGTTGACTTTCACTGTTATTTTGCTGATGTTTTGATGAAGCAGGAAAAGATTTCCTTTTAATAATTCACATTCTCCAATGGCAAAGTTTAGACTTATTTTTCTCGTATTTGTTACTTAAAATATGACTTTTAGCATGTTAGCAGCATGCTCTTCTACTTTCTAATACCTTCTACCTCTTTTTGCCCGCATTTTTGGGCAGGTGTGAGAAATTGGTCTTCACTGAAAAGTGTGTGGCATTTATTTGAAGCTGAATGTGTTGTATTCATAATCCAGATGTCCTTGATTTTGTAACTAATAGATACAGTGACACTTCCTTGTGGTTTGCACTGAGAATAGATCTACCATCTTTTTCTATTCAAGCTGTGCTACTTAAAGCACAGCATATCAGGTGTATTAAACTATTATTTCTAATACTTTAAGGCTAAAGCCTTCTCTCTCTTCATTTTAAGTGCATTACTTTCAATGTTCAATTGTTGGCAGCTGATTTCTAAAGCACCTGTGTTTGGCTCGAAAAGAATATTTATAGGAACTGGAATTGGCAAGTAGTATTTGTTTCCAGGGTCCTACATGAAACTACAGTAGATTTGTGGAAAGTGGTTTCTGTCATTATCTGTAGTTGAAGCTGGTTTACTCTCTATAAAATTTATATAAGTAGTAATTAAGAGTTGGAGATTTGGTTTTACAATGAAGTGAAACTTCTAATCCTTGAATAACATGATGCAGAGGGAAAGGCAGTATTTTTAATGCCAAATAAAGTAGCCTTAACTGGAAAAATCATACTCCTGTGAAATTCTGTGATGAGTACACTCTTAAAAATACAGGTTTAGATTCATATGCAGAATGAGAATTTGAACCTGAGTTTCTTCTGCACTCAAGGTGGCATGTGCTTACTGTGGATTTGATAGGATAAAAAGGAAAAGGTATTTTTATCATAAGAAAATAATGACATGTTGTAGGTCACAGAATCACAGTGTGATAGGGATTGGATGATCTGCAGATCATTTAGTCCAACCCCTCTGCTAAAGTAGGTTCTCTTAGGTCAGGTTGCACAGGATAGAATCCATGGGGGTTTTGAAGTTCTTCAGAGACAGAGACTCCCCAACTTCTTCAGGTTCCTGTTTGAGTGCTCTGTCACCCTCAAATTACAGAAGTTTTCCTAATGTTTAGGTGGAACTTCTAGTGTTCTAGTTTGTGCCCATTGACCCTTGTCCTGTCACTGGGCACTAATGAAAGGGGACTGGCCCCATCTCCTTGACACCTGCCCCTTAGGTATTGATGAGTATTGACAAGATGCTCAGTCTTCCCTTCTTCAGGCTAAACAGACACGGGTCTATCAGCGTTTCCTTGTCAGAGAGATGCTCCAATACCCTAATTGTCTTACAGCCCTCCACTGAGCTCTCTCCAGTACTTCTGTGTTTCTCTTGAACTGGGAAGCCCAGAACTGAACACAGTACTCCAGCTGTGGCCTCACTAGGGCAAAGTAGAGGGGGAGAGGAACCTCCCTCAGCCTGCTGGACACCCGAGATAACATTGGTGGTCTTGGTCACAGGGTCACCATGCTGGCTTATGTTGAACGTGTTGTCCACCAGAGTCCCAAGTCCCTCTCTGTGGAGCTTCTTCCCAGAAGGTCTGTGGAGCTTCTACCCCTAACCTGTACTGGTGCTTGGGGTTATTTCTCCACACGTGTAGGACTCTACAATTGTCCTTGTTGCATTTCATCAGGTTTCCCTCTGCCCAAATCTTCAGCTTGTCCAGGTCTTTCTGAATGGCAGCACAGCCTTCTGGTATGTCAGCTACTCCACCCAGTTTCATATCATCAGCAAACTTGCTGAGGGTACACTCCATCTCTTCATCCAGGTCATTAATGAATATGTTGATCAAGACTGGACCCCCTACTGACCTCTGGGGAGCACCGTTAACTACAGGCATCCAGCTAGACTGTGTACCACTGGCCACAACCCTCTGAGTTCTGTTGTTCAGCCAGTTCTCAGTCCATCTCACTGTCTACTCATGCTGATCTCCGGGATAGAGTTTAGAGCCAAAGTCCTTCAGGAAGGTCCCCTTGTAACAATCATGTTACAATCATGTTTCTCCTCACCCAGGTGTCCATTGAATGCCCTTTGGGGCCTTTATGAAACCTAGAGAAACTAACTTGGGGAAAGTCATATACAGGCTTTTGTCTTAGGCTAGGTGTCAGACTGCCTAAGTGCATTGTGCTGTGACATGTCATACAGGTGATCTTTCCAAATGTGATTTGACAGAGTTTTTCTTAATTGTGTTTTGCTTTAAGGAGAGTAAATTTACTCTCTGCAGTTGCAGAGATGCCTGATTTCTCTTGAAATTTGTTCCTGAACCAGTATGGCAATTATCAAGTACTTCCTAAAAATCATTTGATATTCTAATATGCTTGTCTTTGAAAGAGTGGTCCTGTTGTGTAAGCACTATGGTTAGCCTTGCTAGCATGATACTGATGAAATCAAAAGAACCAGCAACAACTAAAGTTGCATAAATCTTGGTGGTTTAGGCCATTAAGGCACTGCTGTGGTCAGCGTTTGGTACAGGCTAGGCTAAGGAGGGTTTCACGCTCTCTCACCACTCTGTGATGTCAGGTACAAGGACTGAAAGCAAGGATAGACTTCTGTGCTCTTCCTGCTCCATTCGCACTCGGATAGTGTGTGGAAGGAACTTGTTTAAACTGAATGGAATAGGGATGGGATCTGAAGGAAGCATGTGGAAGAGGGAAAGGACTATGAATGTAAATGTGACGTGGCTAGAGATGAGAGAAACGGTGGCAGGAATTCAGAAAGGAATAACTGAAACAGATAGTAGGGTGACTAAGGGACTGGTGTTTGAAGACAAAATGGGGAGAGGAAGATTCATGCAGGTTTGGGTCTTTGCACCTTCCATCTCTGCAATCCAAGTTTAGAGTAATTGAGAAATTCATGGGGCACAAGTGAAGTTATATTTGGAGGGATCCATAAATATATATTTGTATGCATACATGTTTTAAAAAAAATCTTCCTACTTCTGTCATGGAATAATTATTTACTAGGCTAGGGATTTGAAAATGCATAAACTAATGTCCAGATTGTGTTGTGGATAGAATTGGTCTGAGTACATTAGGGAAAACATACCTCTAAAAGGAAAATATGATGTTTAACTAAACTTCAGTCCTCTTTAAATTTCTCAGAATAATCAGAGAGGGTTAATCTCTTTATGTGTAATTTAGGATGGGTAAAGTTGTACCCGGTATGTACATGCAGAATGCTACCTTGTAAACTGAGTTGTGGCATTAACTTGTGCTGGTTTGGGATGGGATAGAGTTAATTTTCTCCATAGTAGCTTGTATGGTGCTCTGCTTTGGATTTGTGATAGTAACACTATTGATAATATACTGATATTTTAGTAATTACTGAACAGTGTTTATGCTGAGTCGGGGCCTTTTCTGCTTTTCACTCTGTCCCAGAGTCATTTGGGAGTGTACAAGGTGTTGGGAGGGGATGCAGCCAGGACAGCTGATCCCAACTGACCAAAGGGATATTCCATACCATATGATGTTTTCCCTATTAAACTGTCTTATCTCAACCCATGAGGTTTTTGCATTTCTGTCATTCCAGTTTTCTCACAATCCCACTGCTGAGCAAGCAGCTGTGTGGTACTTAAACTGCCTGTTGAGGTTAAACCATTATGTAACTCCAGTTCATTTATGAATGTTTCTCAAAATGAAGTCCTGAAAAGTTTGGCTGATTGCCTTCTGAATGTTTCAAGTTAATGTGAAGTGGTAATCTAGCCTCTCGTAGGCCTTCCAGACCTGCCAGTGGCTTTTTGCGTCATTCATTACCCCTGTAAATGCTTTTAAGAGTATGCTTATAGAGAAGACTTCATCCTACTCATGATAGGTTTGACATTGTGCTTCTGTATTTCACTTTGACTTCTTATTCTATTGCTGAAATCCTTTTGTATGATACTACTGCTTGTGAAATTGAATCACTGTAGCAAAGTTGAGACTGCAGTGAGCCTGCTACAGTTGAAATTGCTTTGCTCCACACATATATGCTTTAAGATTGTTTAGGTATTGCTTAATAGGCAAAGTGTTTATTTTAAATATATAAGATTCTAGCATCCAGTCAATATGTCCTTGGAAAATTTCCTTTTAAAGTCTACATAGTATTTATTTTTTGTTTAAAAAATATTGCAAATAATTCTAATTCTAATGATTCCAGTGTTCTTTTTCTTCAAGGAAAAGTGGTGTGCACTACGTTTGGTCTTTCTCAGTGTGAAAATCCGAATTATATATATTACATTAATATACATATTTTTCTATATTATAGTGAATATTTTAAAGTATTAACATGTATTGTGTATACATAAAGAAAAACAGTCTATAAGAAACAGCGTCTATTACAAATTTACAAAATTAATTTTTGTTGTTCACAATTTATAAAATAGCTCATTATTTTTATTTAACTGTAACATGATGGTGTTCTTGGAGCACAGAAATGATGTAGCTGTGGTATCCGAGCCTTGTTAGCATAACAAATGTTGCCCACTTATTGTTGGCTACTGTGCAATTTTATTCATGTATTTTCAGATCATTACTACAAATCTGTAATCAACTGCACCCACTATTGGAGAACTGGTATGCCTGGAATTATGGGGCAAACACAGAGCTGGAACCATGGGCACGAATGCAAGTTTAAATGTTGTATTTCAGTGTTTATTGCAACCAAGTCTATTTTGAAGGCAAGCACTTTGCAGTGGAAGTGAAAACTATTTCTTATTAGAAGTCTTGCTCAGTTGTATTCAGCTCTTATAGGAAAAAAAAAAATGTACTTTAGGCCTCTCATTAAACACACTGCTGTAAAAAATATGTATCTATTTACTTATTTCTTCTGTGTGGTCACTTTGATATGTGTCCACACAACCTGTATGGTAAACCTGTCACTCAGAGTAATCAAAAGTTTCTGGTAGCGGGGTGTGTTTAGATAGAAGAATATAGCCTGTTGTATCAAAGTTTGGTACGTTGAGACGCATGCTTGACCTGTATAAACACAGCTGTAGCTTTTTCAGACTTGTCTAGACAAGACCAGGCATCTGAAGAGGGGCTGCACTGACTCCTCAGATGGAGGAGATGGTAACTCTTAGAATATGCCAGCCTTTTAGGTGTTAGGGATTTTGCTTGGAAGCAAATAAGATTCCAGGATAATTTAAGATTATATTAAATACTTTAGGACAAATTTGTCCTGGTGTTAGGGGGAAGTGTTTCTCCTCAGTTTCAGCAGGGACAGAGCTTAGCTGTCACAGGCAGGAGTACTGTTTTATCCTGACCAAGATTGACAGTATAGTAAGCTGAACATGAGTCAGCAGTGTGCCCTTGCGGTAAAGAAGGCCAACTGCATGCCAGGTTGTACTGAGAGTGCAGTCAGCAGAGCCAGTATAGAAGATATTCATGCCTTCCTCTTCAGCACTAGAGAAACATCATCTGGAGTATGCCCAGGTTTGGGATCCCTAATGCAAGAAGGGTATTTGTGTAGGAGGATGGGGGTCATGATCTACAGGGAGAAGATGTTTTGTTCAGTTGAAAGAAAATGAAGCAGAAGAAAGGACTTTATTACTGTCTTCAACTGCCTTATGCTTGGTTATAGTGATGGAGCTAGGTGCTACTCAAAGGTGCACAGTGGAAAGATAAACATCAGACATCAGCTGCAATAAGGAACACTCCAGTCTGATGTTGGGAGGTGCTTTGTGAGGGTGGTCAGGCAGAGGGGGATGGAATCACCATCCTCAGGGTTGGTAGAGTTCATATGGACCTGAGCAACTGACTTAGTATTAGCCCTGCTTTGAGTAAGGGGTGAGACCGGGCAACTACAAGACATCCATTTGGCCTAGAATTATTCTGCAGTTGGAGTTGGCAGACTCCCAGCTCCTCCCCTCACCCCGAAGATGTGGACAATTGTTGCAAAGGGCAAGAATATTCCTGGCTTTGGGGGTGTGTGGTTGTGTAGCATTTGGGTGCTGTATTTACAAAGCAGCATATGCCAGTATTCATGACATGATGCATGCTGTTGTGGCCTTGAACACTTTATGATTGTGATACACATTCCTGTTTAACTGCTTCAAGAGAAGGCTAATATATTCTCCCAACATCAGGTGCAGAAATGTTTGGAAAGGAAGCCTTTGACAGTTCCCTCAGTTATCCAACTACCTTATAGTGGATGTCTTTATTTATAGATATTTTTTTTTTAAAAACATAGAAATTTTTAAGGAGCTGAGTATACAGAGAAGAGCACAGGCTTCACATCAGCATACCAGGGCCTGTTACGTATTCCTACCTCTCATTGTGGGTGAACATAGACAAGTAAAGGTTGCTTAATACCATTGCTGTAGTTTGTTTGGAAATGAAGTTATCCTTTCTCAAAGAGATTTGGTGACCCTGTAGTACTGTTGTGTTGAACATCAAGTTCTTCAGTCAGCAAACTTGCTTTTTAGAATTACTGATCCCCTTGATGAATGACTGATTATTTCTGATGATGAAAAATATAGTCCAATAATGAATATAATAATGAGACACACTAGGGGCTACCCTGAGTTGTTTTTCACTCAAAGTGTCTCATGAGGGTCTCTTGCTCTAATTTTTTTTTTTTATATTTTTATTTTTCCTTATCTGGTGTCAATTGGAACAGATAGCTTCTATGAGACTGTAATACTTTCCCTGCTGCTTATTCTGTGGTTGTTTTAGCTGCTGCCTGTATCTTCTGTATGTTCTTTCATATGACACATTAGGGACAGCTTGAAAATTTACTCTGTAGAGCTCATTCTGCATGGATGGTGTTTGGCTTTTTTTACCTGGCCTTTGAAACAACTGCCTTCTGGAAAATTTATTTGTGAAAGATTAAGCAAAATGTCTTTTCTTCCATTCTTTATTCCAAGCTGTATAACATGCTTCTAGCAGATTAACTGCATCATGTGCATATAGAGTAGGGTTTTAAGAGTTAATTAAAAGAAGAATGCTTCAGTTTAGTCTGAAATTTTGACTACCTAAAACTTGGTAAACAAGTTTCTTTGCAAAACACCAATTCACAACTGCTTGCCAGGGACTGATTAGTGAATATTAATTTGATAGTAATTTATCTTCTCTTCAGCTGAAGTATACTCGGATGCAATGTTTCTATGGTAGAAAAGCTTGCACTTTTCCTGAATATTCAGGTTTTCTCATGGGTGTATAGTATTTTCAGACACATGCTAAACATTTTGGGGTGGTTTGGGGATATTTTGGTATCACCTGGGGATCTTGGCTGAAAAAAAGAATCCTGTGTAGCATAAACTATGATACCACATGCAGAACACGTTCCCCTGTGCTCATGAAGCAGCCGTGTTTATAAAAAGTGGTAGATTGAGAAGTGAGACAGGAGCAAAATAGCTTGTCTGAATTACTGAAACTAGGAAGAGAAATTCAATCCAGTTGAATGCAAGGCTAAAATTTTGTCTTGCGTCTTCTGAATGTTCTGTTCGTGGGAGCACACTTTCTATCCATTTGGGGTCTCTTGGTTTGCCTGCTTAGTTATATAAGCCCCTCAGTTCTTTTGCTATGCTTTTTTGTTCATTTTTGTTCTCTTCTTGTCATGCATTCTTTTTATTTGTATTGGGTTTTGGCAGGGTTTTTTGCTTTTTTTCCATAGTCTTTTGGTGGCGTTTTCTAAATTGTTGTTATTTTTAGTCAGTACTCTTGGTTACTACATTGTAATGCACAGGGCACAAGACAGTATAAATTCACACAAGTACTTTGAAATCCTTGAATGCAAAGTCAAGCATCTAAGGCAATTTATGCTAAGTGAAGATTTGTTCTTAAATCTTGCTAGATAAAAAATTTAGCTCCAAAGAGAATGCTTCCATGTTTTTAAAACTGTGCATATACAGGTTACTTAAGTTTATTTTACTGTCCATTTCTGTGTATGGTCTAAGTTTTGCCTGTTTTGCAGCATAATAGAAATTGTGGCCAGAATATGACATTGACTCAGTCTGATTCCTTTTTGTTTGTTTGTGTTTTTCGTTTGTTTGGGTTTGTGTGTGTGTAGTTTTGTTTCTTTGGGTTTTTTGATGTTTGTGGTTTTTTTGTGGTGGGGGTGTTTTGGTGGTGGTGTGGCAGTGGCATGTTGTTTTTTTTTCTGAAATGGTTTGTGCTTAAATACTATTTTAAAATATCTTGAGATTTACAACATGATTCAAAAAAAATTATGTGAAATGAGAGGGTTGTCATGTTGATACTCAAAATCAAATTCACAGGACGTTAGATGGGTTAAGCATAAGGTTAGGATCGGTACTGCAAGTTGGGTATGTGAAAAATGTATTAAACTTACTAGCTTTACAAGTATTCACCTAAGGCATTAATGGGGCACAGTGCATGAGGACGGTGTGCAGGTGACAAGAAATGTGAAGTAAAATTTCTAACTTTTCTGGTGTATTTTAATCACTCTTTCTATGTTGATGAGATTCTGAAGGAGTGTTTTACAGCTGACATTTTTTCCTTCTATTTTACAATTATTGGCATATCAGTAGTACTTAATCTTGCCTTTCCTTCATGCTTGTATTACCAAGATTTTTGATGAATCTTTGCAAGTCTTGATCCAGATTTTCATGAAAGCAAGTATTTATTCTGTGTTGAGAAAGTGCATTCATTGCATAGTTTGGAAGAAAGATCAGAGGATAATTGCTTGATTGTCAGCAGTAATACCAGGTGGTATGTTATGCAATATAGTGCTTTTGTTGAAAAAAGTGTACTTTTTGAGTTATGTTAATGGAAAGTCTCTTTGAAAACTCACCTCATTAAAGCTACCTTCATTAACAATTAATACCTACAACTGTTTTAACTGAACATGTTTTTTTTAAGTATAGAGAAACAGCTTTAAGTCTTCCTCGTGTACTTCTGTTACTGCTGGTTTGCAGTGAAGACTGCTGTTGACTGTGATATGACAAGAAGGGAGGTACCTTAAGTGACAAGTGATATACCTCATCATATAACAGTTTATCATATAAACATAGATTTTATTGTCTATGGTGTCTCATTCCAGGCAAATGGGGAAAAGCAATGAAAACATGGTGGTGTTTAAAGTAGCACCACTCTGCTTTGAGATGCAGAAGGATCAGCATCTGTGATATTTGGTAACACTGTTTGGCAGCCTTTGCTTTCTTCTATTATCTTGTTGGATGTCAGTGGGCTTTGCCAGTTAGCACTGCTCAGGCTTTGCTCACATCCGCAATACCAGTTTTCAGCTTGGCCTATATGAAGGAATATGTTCTCAACCTCTGTATTTCTTGAATGTATTGTTTGAGTTTATATGATCAGTATGGTATCTTGGTTATAAGGACCACTGCATCTTTTGAGATATAATTTCCTAGTGTTGGCTAGTAACTTCACCTTTTTTCTTTCATTAGTCTGGTTTAAGCAATATAATGATTCAGTTCACAACAGCTCTTAATTCAAATTCTGGTCTTCCTGCTTATGTTGCCTCACAGAATATGTTTATGAGGTAGGATCACTATTGTTTTAATGTGAGAGTGTACAGAGACAGTCCCTTCCTCGGGACACCTGGTAGTTATCATTTGAAACTGAATTTGTCATCTTTCTACTTGAAGTTTTTGCAGACCTGTTGAGCCTTTCAGCTCACCAAATACATCATTGATGACGCTCTGCTGTTTTGGAGGTGCTAATATCACTTCTGTGCATTATGTACCATTTTATACACTTGACCATCTTATTAATAATCTGGTATACCTTGTCTCTGATCACCGAACCTTATACATGCAGGATTAGTGTACTTTGATTGTGTTCAATTCCTGAGCCATGCATTGTATAGAGTTTGATCTAAAAATGGCTTTACATGTGACTGAATGCCAAACCTATGCAAGGAGTGCCATAATGGGAATCTTACTGGAAATATTACTAATTTCATTCACTTCACTTCTGAAGTGCAACTGTACCTGCAGTGTCCTGGCAGTAACTTCTATCACTATGCATAATGTTCCAGGAAGGTATGTAACCTGCATTTTAGTGCTTGCAAATAAAATCTGCGTTCACAGCTTACTCTAACTGCCCTAAGAAATTATGCTAATTAGATGTTTCTGCATCTGAACAACTTAGCTTTTTCTTTTACTAATTGTGTCTTGGAAGTTGGTTGCAAAATGCCACAAATAGGCTTTTCTTTGGTGTTTGAGAGAAAATATTTTGTATTCAGGTAGATTGTTGCACAAATAGAGTATGTTAGTGTGTATTGTACTAATGGAGATGTACAGTAAGAAAGACAAAAGGTTAGAAAATAGGTGAAGTAGATAGTTTGTGGAGTTTGCTTTAAAGAGGGCATAAACAGTAAGTGAGTAACTTTAAGAGGAAAGGACAAGGAAGAAAGAACAAGAAAAGCATAGGGTAAAGAATAAATCCGAATAAATCTGTGAGCCATAGTAATTTGTGATACTCTTCTACTTCGGTAGATCTGATTTAATAAATAAATAAAAATCCAAACAATACACTTGTGGAAAAATGGGTTACCAGACTTGCAGTCGTATAGATCATTCCCCTTTAAGCTGCTCTTGGAAACAAGATTTCTAGCTAGTTAATACACAACTCTATGCTTCAAATGAGATCAGAGATTGAATCTAATTAAAGAATGTTGCAGCCAACAATATGCTGAAATTGAGAGATTATTTTTATATATTTGGCATAGGATTGTTGGTCTTTTTCCAGACTCACTGTCTTTGTTTGTAGTAAAAGGTATTGGCATTCATCCAGCTTGAGACAGAGGGATCCAAGTTTAATGACTACTGCAGTCAGCAAAATCCTTGTACTAGTGTTAGTAGTTAGAAGCTCAGTGCTGTGTAAGGTCTGACTTTCTGCTTTTTTGTAGTTCTGACATTTAATTCTCTGTGGGGTGTTTCTGCTTTGAGGTGGAATATGGGATGCTGAAACAGGGTGGTGACATCTATTACAATTTAATGTATGATGGATGTGAAGCTGTGCTTAATTGATATCATCTATTTTGAGTATTTATGTACCTGTGTAACCCTGTTGCAGACACCAGTTTAGTGACTACATGAGTGGATATAGCACGTTTCTCAGTTTGTGTTAAAAGTAATCTTATTACTTAGATTTTGGAGGGCAGTATTGCAGAACGGAGCATGAATACCTGAGTGTGTGACTGATGTTGCTTTTTGGTGGTTTTTTTTTTTTTGGTCATAGATACTTCTGGTTTGTGTACTGCTGCAGTTTGGAAACAAGGAGAGTAAGATGATTATCAAATTCCCAGTTTTCTGTCTGTTAATTTTTCTAATCAGGTTTCCAAAACTACTGTGCAGACAGTTGGACAGCTGTTCTTCTCAAGCTTAAACTGCTTAGATCTTGGAATAAAATTAAAATTCCGTGCGGTGCTTTTTGTTCTTGTTTTTGTCAATATTTTTTCTTTTTGTATTTCTGTGATTGATACAAAAAAAACCCACCACAACAACAAAATAAAAAACAACAAACAAACAAACAAAAAAACGTAAGCCCATCCAAGTTGACAGTGAGAACAGGTATTGCAAGTAGGAACTAGGAATTTCACAAAATTCATTGTGTGGTACTTAATTTACTTTTCTTTTTGCTAGTGCACATGTCCTTTCTATTCAAGAAAGCCTATATCCAGAAAGTACCATATTTTAAATATTTCGTATTGTTACATGGAATATGAGAAATTTACTCCGCTATAAGAACTAAAGAACAGAGTGCTTCAACTTCTTTTACAACAAAGTCTTCTGATATGCTGCTTATTTGTGCTGCTTGCATCTTAAGTGTCAGATGTGGAAGTTTATTAGAAGATGTTGTCTTTGGGGAAAGATAATGTTTTATGTGGAGTATCTCCCATCTCTGTATTCAGTGAAATGCTTATAGCTAGAGTTTTATGAAGTGTAATTTCTCTGCAGAAATAAATATAATAAAAATTCATATTTTTTTCTGGAGGACTGTTTAATAAATTCTTTCATGTTGACAATTTTTCTTGTAATTGGAAACAGTAAAAATATTCTGGAATCACTCCACTGCAAGGTACCAGGAACTTTTACATAAGAATTCGTTGTGTCAGCATAGATTTCACACAAAATGATAATAATCCCTTTTGCTTTGCTGTCATATTTCTTACTATATCTAGAGCTCTTTTTCTGTGGTCCTAGGTAATGCATAGAAATTTTGTTCCATAAGTTGATGCAGGTTTGGTAATTGATGAATTGTAGAGTAATAGTTATAGTACTAGTCATTAAAACTTATTCTAGGAAGGCAAATTTATCAGAAACAGTCATGCTAAAAAACAAACAAAAAAGCCCCCACACACACACAAAAAAAAACAAACAACAAAAAAACCCTCTGTTAATATGGAAAATCTTATGTAATAGAAATACATTTAAATTCTAAATTTAGAGGGGCTATTTAGAGGAACTTTACAAGAAGCCAAGCCAGAGAAATTGAGAGATGAACCATAGCATCTGGAGAATGAAAATGTCTTAACACTTGGGCAGTGGACTTCACCGTTGGAAGTAGTCAGATTCTCTTTGCCTAAAAGAAGGAAACTATCGCTCTCTTCATATTTTTTGCTAACTATGATACCTTAGGTTAGTAAAGATAAAATGAAATGCTGAACAGGGTTGATTTTTCTGGTGTTATGCATTTTGAGTGTTTTTCTGAAGAATTTAAGAAATACATGGTTAAACTGCTAACAATGTACAGACATCTTTTGAACATGGTACCTAGTTTACATAATGGAGTTTACTTCATAGAAGCATCTTAAGGCATTTAAATTCTCTTTTCAGTATGTGTGGGTTTGGCTTTTTTTTTGTGGGTTTTACTTTGGTTTTGGGGTTTCTTCAGGTTTTTGCTCAGTTTGGTTTTGTTTGTTTTGTTTATGTTTATGTATTTTTTTCCTTTTTTTTCTTTGTAATATTTGCAAAGATCTGAGAACTTGAAGGTAGCACGTATCTTAAATTTACTGTTAACTTAGAAAAGAAAACACTGAAGGGCAGACAGGAGTTGATTCAGTTTCATTAACAAAAAAAACCCATTGTGTTTGAATATCAAATCCCCTCACTTCTAAGTTAATTTTTACACCTCAGCTTTTTTTTTTTAATCTAACTCTAGAAAACTAATTGCTTCTCTTGCTGTTCTGAGTTTTATCTAGGTTGCTAATTTGTTACGTGTGAATCCTTATTTCTTTGTAAAATCATGTATTTATTTTCATTGTAGTTTGCATTTATTATAAATGAAAGTTTTTTCTGGGTCCTTGCACTTATTTGGTTAGAAAGCAGTGATTTGCAACTTCTGCTCTGGGTGTGATTGTGTGGTATAGCGTGGTGTTCAGTACTCCTTATGTCCAGAGCTGCTTCCAGAGGTGTTTGTCCTCTCTGGGATATAAGTTACGTGCTCAAAACAAAACTTCTTTCTCCCTGTGACATCAAGGTCCATGTAGCATTATGCCTCCTTCAGTGAATACTTGTGATTATGTCTCCAGATGCCAGCTAGCTTATATTTTTCTTAAGCTATATTGAGCAGAATTATTCCAAATATTTGTGCTTTATCATCATTTTGGTACACATTCAGCATTACCAGTGGTTCGCAGCTGCCTATATTGTTGTAATAAAGAATACTTATTCTGCTTTGGGTAAATATACTACTGGTATACATTTTTAAGTCATTGAAGTGTAAGCAGTTTTTACTGTTTGCAAATTTAGCGTTTTCATTTTTGTTTTACTTCCAGAATGTTTTGTCATTCTTTAAAGTCTTGTCTCTGTAGTTGAGACCACCTCATTACTGTTTACATATGGTTCTTTCTTTTGAGATTTCAGTTGATTTGCCGCTATAAAGATTGACCAGTAGCAGTATTACCATAAATCCAGAATAATAGGTTCTTATATTAAGAAATAACAATGTACAATGTTATTCCAGTCCTGAAGTATTGAAAACACTTCCTTTTAACTTCTTTTTTTTGTGCTTCAATGGAGGTAACACAGCTGTAAGTCTGACTACAGATAGCTCATATATTAAGTATTGAAAAACCTTAGCATGTTAGGTGAAGTTTAAAGGTGCTTTACTGCTATTAAAAGCATTGCAGCTACCAGTAGTAGGTCCTGTCCCTGAGATGGCACACTTCACTTTGCTGTGCAGTGAGCTGGGCTTGTGTCCTTCCCTGCATGTACAGTCTCAGAAAGCTAATGTTATCTATTATAGATTTGGATTAACGTGTTGGTGTCAAGCTGTTGATTTCTATTTTTAAAAATGTTAATATGTACCTGTTGAAAGCAGGTTTTAAATGAAATGGAGAAAAACTACCTTTGAGTTTTCCAGACTTGACTGTTTCTAAGCCTAACAGAAATGCTTTGAGCCGGGAGGTCTGAACCAAATGCAATTACTGCTACAACAAGACTGCTTTCATAGAACTTGCATTTGCATTTAGAAACAGTGTGTCTGACAAATCTTAATTGAATCTGTTTAAAACCCTTTCTTTGGTAGACAACAGTTTGGATTACGTGAAAGAGGAATTACAACATCCTAATAGCTTCCCTACTGAAATGGAATCTTTACTTTTCTTAGTTATAGCTGTCTTGAGTGATACAACCTTTGTTCCTGGCTATTTGGACCTTGAAATGAAAAATCTTTGGCAAATGGGTAATGAATACTGTATTTCAAAGATGTGTATTGACAACTGCATATTTAGTCTGACTGTCTTTTTGTGTGTGACTTTTTTACCCCATGATAGTTGCAGGCTGTTCCTGTTATATTACAAGAAGGTTAGGCTATAGTATGGGTGAAGCAGATTGCTCTACTGTGTAGTATGTAAAATCCAGAGTGTCGGAATGCTGGAAAGCAAAGCAAAACTCATTTGGAAAACAGAATGGTTTTTAAATAAAGTTCAATTTTAGGTAAAAGGTCAGGCTCCTTTTCTTTTTTTTATTTGTAGCAGTTCATCCAAATACAGTACTGTGCATATTGTATGTATAAGGTAATCTCATTTTTTAATCTACTATAACTGTCCTTTTTATTCTTGAAAATCCTTTTGGGTATTTTGCATTCCAGTATCGATCCCTGTCTGTCTGACTGCTTCAGCTGGGTAATCATTTTTCTTGTTTACCCCTAATCCGTTTAATATTTCCTTCCTGCCACTGTATAACAGTACAGTATAGTATGCCTGTTGTTTGGAATGCATTTCTATGCCAACTGTAAGACTGTACAGTAAAATAGGCTGTATTTTAACCTGTATTTCACAAAACCAGTTACAGTGAAACAAAATTGCGAAGCTGAACATGTCTTCAAAGCATAACTTTTAGTGCCTCACTTTGCTTAATCATACAAAATGCTCAGTGTTATGAACCATGTTTTGTTTTGAACTGCTCTGGAAAAGGAAATATGAAGCTAGCTATCTCAAAATGCTTCTTACTCTGTATTCTTTTTAGAAACCTAACAAAAAAAAATTCTTTCTCTCTGTATATGCATACGTATATGGATATCCATACGTATATTGTTTTTAAAGTTGCTCCTGTAGAATGGTTTAAGTTTCTCAGCAGAAGCATTCAGACCCAAGACTTCAATAGTTCTGTTTGTCCTTCTCCTTGCATGAAAACATCCCATCCTCATTTCTATGGTGACTGAGTAAAGGCATCTCTGGTCACACGAGGCATTGACAAAATTTATAAAAATTCTTCCCTGAAGTGTTTCCAGGAAAGTGTGGATCTCTTTTGCCTCACTTGAAGAATGAGGATAAGACCCTCCTACACAACACTGGGGCTTTTCTTCATTTCTCCCACACAGGGTCAGACCTTAAGATACCTTTATCTGTGTTAACCAATGCTTTAACAGTTCTGTTTTTTGCATTGGCTAACCTTGGCATATACTTTCTCTGCATGTCAAAGCAGAGCAGGCAAACATAATGAAAGAAAAAAATTTGATACATCTGTGAAAGCAAAGTTTTTAATTCTTCTTCAGAACAATTTTTATTTCCATACTACTTTGGTACTAGCCAAGATGGGGGTGTGTGCGTGTATGTTTGGTTGGGTTTTGTTACAACTGCTCTACTTTAACAAAACAAACAAAAAACCCTCTGAGATCTAGACTTCCTATATTCAATGACTATCTTAATAAAAACAGCTCTAACTAGTGGCCAGTTTGGGTGTGTATTGTATAAAACTTTCAGGAAAGTAACCTCCTCTCAGATAAAACATTTGTAACAAACACTTTAGTCACTTGCTGTTATACCTGCGCTTACCCATAATAGCTTCCTAAGTTGGGACACATAATTTTAAAAAAAGACCATACATAGTAGTTTTCAATATGGAGAAACTTTGAGAAATTTCTAGCTTTACAGCTATTGCTAGAAACCTTCTAGGGATACTCTAATGTTAATGGCAAAGGAAAAAAAAATAAAAATCCCCATCTAGATTTCTTCTTTTTATTCTGTTCTTTGAAGATTGCTCTCCTCCTCCTCATGCACTTCATAACAAATATACTGTGCTTGCAGGGAGAGTTCACTTGGAATGTTGTTATGCTGTGACTTCTGAGATGCTACAACTTTCCTGTGTACTTCTGAAATGAAAATCAAATGAAAATGAGAAATGTTTTAGAGACATCATGACTTTTTAAATGGATGAACTCTGCTTTAATATTTCAAGTACACAGTACATTGTAACTTGCTCATTTTCTTATTTGTTCAGTTACACATTATAACTTGGGTGTTTCAGTTATTCTTGGTAATTGTAAGGAGTCCTCTGTCATATGCTTAGTAAAGGCAGGTTCTTTTTGCAGGATAATTGCAAAATAGAAGCAAGTAAGCCCAAACCTTCAGACCTAGAGAGAGTAAAGCTAGTCTTGAAATGCAGATCTGGTACCAGCAGTAATTTATAGCCAGAAATAGCAGTGTCATTAGTAAACTGAATAATTTTGTATTAAATGGTCTGTAAGTCAGTCTTTTAGAGTAGATATGAAGTTTACTTCCAAAGATAGGAGTATTATTTTGAATTCATCACAATGTCAGTTTTCCGGTTTGGACTGTGTTCAATTTATTTAAAATGTTTTCTTTCCAGACACATTTCTGAATACCTCGAGAAGATTGACTGGCTCAGACTAGATAGCTTGTAAAAGCTTGATTGATCCACACTCTTCCTTTATCTGTGTAGAGATTCTTTGTTGGCTCACACTAGTCAAGTGTCAGAGATACCAGAATGTTTCCAGCTTCGGTGGTCTTTGATGAAAGGCTATAAAGAGAATGCATCCCACAGGGAAGCCTCATCAGCAAACCAACTCGTAGTTTCTGTTCTTTGTGTAGTCATTTGAAATGCTGCTTTTCTGAACATAAATGCAATTTTTGCAGCCAAGTTTTTCCTACTGGGTTGTAGGTTACCTGTTCAGACTTAGTACAAGAAGTTTGATGGAAGCATCCTTGACAAGTAATTGTTCTCCTTGTTACTGCTTTTTATTTTTGTTTTGAGAGACTGAAATGTATTAAGTTGTATATACTTTTTCCATTAGCGCTCTGTGAAAATTAAACAGAAAAAGTCCCTACATTTTCACAATTCAATAAATTAAATGGTGAGTTGTATAAACGATTTCTTGCCTTGGTAAAACAGTTTATTGAAAGAGGCCTATCAACTGTTTCAAGGGTAGAAATAGTGTTTAATAAAAATAGATTTGAATTAATGTGATGTTTCCTGAGTACAAATTCTTAGTTACAAGAGACACATCTGTTAATCAAATAGTTTTACTGTCTTTCTACCTACAGTCAGAGTTGTATGAAATTGTTCTTGTGAGGGAATCTCCATTATGGATTATGAGAATGTGGTGCATATGTGTCTTTCTGCCATGTAACTACTGTATTAAGATCTAACTTTGTAGGTTTGATCAACTGTTTTGAAAAATTAACTTGTTCTGTTTCTGGGAACATATCCTAATTGTTTATATTCTATTTATTATCACAATTAATTAATCAAAATTAATCATCCTCTTGACATGGATAAGATCCCCTCTCAGACTACTCTTCTCCAGGCTAAACAGACCCAGGCCTCTCAGCCTTTCCTAGTGGAGAGGGATGTTCCAATCCTATGATCATCTTTGTAGCCCTCTGTTGGACTCTGCAGTAGTTCCCCATCTCTGTTCAACTGGGGAGCCCAGAAACGGAAACAGTACCCCAGATGTGGCCTCACTAGGGCAGAGTAGAGGGGGAGAAGAACCTTCTTCAATCTGTTCACAGTTGTCTTAATGCACCCTGCACCCCAGGATACCATTGTCATTCTTGGTCACAAGGTCACTGTGCTGGCTCATGGTGAACTTGTCCACCAGGACTCCCAAGTCCTTCTCTGTGAAACTGCTTTCCAGAAGGTAAACCCCTAACCTGTACTGGTGCATGGAATTATTTCTCCCCAGGTACAGGACTCTACACTTGCCCTTACTGAACTTCATTGGGTTTCCCGCTACCCAACTCTCCATCGTGACCAGGTCTCACTGAATGGCAGTGCAGCCTTCTGGTGTCAGCTACTCCTCCCAGTTTTGTATCATCAGCAAACTTGGTGAGGGTACACTCCATCCCTTCATCGAGGTCATTGATGAATATGTTGAAGACTGGACCCAGTACTGATTTCTAAGGGCTCAGTTGTTGGTTAGGAAAATCCTAATTTGTGCAATGGTAGCTTAAAACAGCATCTGGGAGACAGGTCAGTGCTTCATAGTGTATATGTGTATTTGACAGAGAAAAGCAATGGGTTGTCACTGGTGAGGTATTTCAGAGTTGTTTTCTGTGGAATGCAGCTTGCCATTGCCTTTCTGTCTTTTGAAATAGATATTGTTGTATTTTCAGTTATTCTGCTCTGACATATTTTCTTATGTGTTTCTTTTGTAAGGTCTGGAAGTGTTAATAAAGGAAAAAAGAGCTATTAAACTATTCTTGTTTGATTAAATCTTAAATGGCTTTACCTAATGGAATTAAATCATGAATCCTGCTAGAGCAGTGACATCTCTAACTGTATTAATGGTTGTCATTTAATTTGAGAACAAATTAAATTTTGATGTAGTCTTTGATAAAGTAATGAAAAGGTAAACACGTTTAGTACAATGAATTGTGGAAATGCATCCTATATACAACAAACCTTTATCCCTGAATGTAGAGAAGATTTGTATGCTTGCTATTTGCTGAGACAAGATGAACAGCGTTGAAAGCTTTTTGTAGTGGTTGCTTAAAAGTAGTGTCTTTTATTCAGTCTTGGTATGAAAATGAGGAACCCTCATCAGATTTCATTCAACCACATTAAAACAGAACTTCCACCTTCTTACATTGCAGCGAGTGCTGTGCTCAGGAGGCAGTTACCCTAGTCTGGTACTAGCTAACTAAAATTTTAACTGAACTGAAATAATGCTCCACTGGGAGCTGCTGGGTTTTCATGTCTTAGATAAAGATTATTTTCCGAAGTATGAAGTAGGGACTCTACAAGAAAACATTTTAAATACTGCCAGTCGTATATTACTTGAGCCACGTACTCCATTCCACAAAGGGAAAACAACGACAAAATCAAGAAACAAATCATGATTTAGACTGGGATTTTTTTTTTTTTTACCTGCCCTTGATTCTGCTGTAGGCTGGAGTTAGGGAAGCTGAAGGACAATTGTCTGTGGGCTGATCCAGCTTGGGTTAATATACCTGACTTTTTTGTTGCTCAGTGCATTTGTGTACTGGGAAGGGAGTGCTTTGCCATGTGTATAGGTTGAGATTATAACTTGGAAGCACAATATTTACACAAATAGTAGTAGAAAGGAGGGTTTTTTTATTTTTCTGTACTATGAAGTACGAAAGTAATAGTGACACTGGATTAAAAAGAAAAAACTTAAATTTGATTTCTAAATATCTGCTGATGTGATGTAACCTGCAGTATTAAAACACAAACATGACTTTGCAAGGTGGTGATTGTTTGTGTTTAAACCATTTCCCCTGACAGTGATGCTGGTTTTATTTAATAATCATATAGATTCCTTCCATAGAGTCCTTTTGTGTTCTGTTACAGTTAACTACATCAAGCACAATAATGTGGAAAAGATTATCAAATATAATAATTATGAAACACCAAGTGAATATTTACTACAATAATACTTTTTTTTTGGGTGGTCTTATCAACTCCAACAGTAGACTTTGCATTGGTCTTCAAAATAAATGTATCTGGAGTTCTGAATAGTCTGTATCCCAATAATTTGCTGCATGTTTCTGACAAACCTCACACTTCTCAAAGTTAGCTTAAACTGATCAAATGCAACTAGTCATTAAGGAAACACTTAATGCAGATCTATGTATGAAAATGAAGTCAAGTAAAAATAGTAGGTAAAGTTTTAAAAATATGTGTAATACAAGCAAGACTACATGAGGATGAGATTATCTCTTAGTCATGGAAATCAGAAAATCACTGGATGCATAATGCTGGGGCAGATCAAATAATGAACAGCGTAAATTTAATGGTCTAGCATGAGCCTGAACTTCAAGCCCTGCTACTGCCCTGCTGTTCTATCACTTCTCTGTGCACAGTCGAACAACATGCAGTGGAAAATGAAAATATTTTTTAAAGCTAAAATGCTGATCCTTGTATTATATCCATAAACTAAAAAATATCAGTAACATATTTAAACTAGGATGTTATAGATTATTTATACAAATTTTTGCAGTGAATCTCTGTAACTAGTAATGTTCAGTCTGAACAATGTGTTTAATAAAGCAGATAAGAACCTAAACATAATGGTAGGTTTAAAAAAAATTGGTCTTACAAATGTTATTTAAAATTCTAGGCAAAGTACTTATCTAGCCTAAGCTATATTAAAGATAGATGGAAATACTGAGGTCTTTTAACTGTAAGAGAAGAGTTGCAATGCTATCTAGTATCACATTTAAATTAGCAATCTCTGTTGTTTGTAAGAAAAAAATATAAAGTACTTGTACATGATGGAAATAGGTAATTACTTTTTTATTCTGTTTTGCTATGTTTGCCAACTAAAATTGAGCTAAATGGTCATATTTATGATTTCTGTTAAGCAAGGTCTTACCATTAATAATTACTGGTATTTTTCTAAGCACTTAATGTCTAGGCATCCTACCCCTCTAGGCTTAAATGAAACTAAAGCATGATTAGCCAATCAACCATGTAGACAAGCAATACTGCTTTGATTCTTCAATAGGACCTAGAATTCCAAAGAATAAACTAAAATTAAATGTAAAAATGATCCTCTGAAAAAAATTCAATGCATTGCTGTTCTTGACAACTCAGAGTATGTTTGGAAGCAGAATTATATATTTGCTCTGCTGATTTTAGTTTAAAAAACCCAAACGCAATATTGAGTAACTAACTCCAAAAACAGTGTGTTACTAAAATCTTGATGAGCGTGTTCGTGACTTTTTATCAGACATGCACATATTTGCTATGTTTTATTCAATCATTGAAATTATCACTAGAGATTAACTTTTAAAGTGATATTAGCTAAAACATCAGATCAATAAAGTTAGTGGTTTTACTTATTTCTAGTATTCTGCATTTAACTAATGACAAGAAGCAAAATAGTCCAATTAATTTTGTAGGGGTAATAGTGACCATTGTAGAACCATCTAGTTTACAAACTTGAAAATAACCAAGGAGTGGTACAAACAGTTTGTAAATTCAAGTCTTCCTTTTCTGTTGTAAGTTCTCTTGTTGTTTTCTGGTCAGACCTGGGAAGTCTTCCTGAGTTGCCTCCAAACACTTAAGTCACCATGTCCTAATGGCCTAAAGATATTGCTCTTCCGAGAGTGTCAAATACACCTTTTTTTTTTACAGTGCTCAGTTATATTGAGTAAAGTGAGACCCTCTTCAATACAAGCAAGTTTTCTCACTTGTTTGCATTATGGACTGGATGGGTTATGGGAGTGGTCAGTGTGACATAGTCATTAGAGGGCGCAACATGACATTTTTGCCAGAATTAAGATGATTTTTTTTTTTTGAGAATGAGGAATCTTGACTTCTCTTCCAAGTTTTGGAAGAGGATCAGTCCAAGAATCTTCTTTTTTGTTTTCAGTCTCTATCTGTGGCTGTTCAGCTTGTCATCATTCCCACCAACTTGTTGACCTTGATCCTCGATATTCCTTCTCTTATTGCTATGTGCCTGCAGCGAGTGCTGCAAACCTCTAGTGCCTGTAGCCAGTGCTAGTCAAACCTCTTCTCATTGACTATTCAAGCTACTGAGGTACATTTGGAGTGTGTACAGAAAAAATCCTCTTCTGCTAATATATGGACTCTCTAAATATGTTGAAACTTTAACCAGCTTTTTGAATGTGAAATCTTGGGTCATTCAAGTTTAATAAACCAATGAATTAAAATCAGTTGCTCATAGTGGAAAGTCTTAGAAAACTGAAGGTGTGAACATCCCAGCTGTGCATGATCTGACAAGTGCTTCTTAATGTCATGGTCAAACGTGTAGCTACACAACTGTTTTTTGAGGCTGTGTGGGTTCAGCATACATGCACATTGCACAAATTAGAATTTTGGTAAAATATTTCATAATGCCTTCATAATACCTTCCATCTTGTGATTAGAATTTTTTTAAAACACATTCCGTAATTTTTGCTAATGAGTTCAGTAGCAGCAGTTTCCTTTTCTATTTATGTTTTTGATGGGAGGGATAAGAAAGGGAATTTCATCTGAGCTCATCTTTACAGCTTCAATACAGTGTTTTACTGACACAGCATGCTGATTTTTCTCTCCCTTTCAGAAGAGAAACCTGATTGCTCCAAAGCCCGCTGTGAAGTCCAGTTTTCTCCTCGCTGTCCAGAAGATTCCATCTTGATTGAAGGCTATGCTCCTCCAGGTGAATGCTGTCCACTCCCGAGCCGTTGTGTGTGTAACCCTGCAGGCTGCCTGAGGAAGGTTTGCCAGCCTGGCTATTTGAACATACTGGTTTCTAAGGCATCTGGAAAGCCGGGGGAATGCTGTGATCTCTATGAATGTAAACCAGGTAAAAGTAGACATGATTTTTTTTTTTTCAATTTTCCTTTTTTTTTTTTCCTAACTGTATGACAAGCACAATAACCTATTTAAGTGCATATAATCGAGCCTCTATAGCTTGTAAAGTCTTCTGACACTTCAAGGTTAACATGATTATTTATGGGTAATACCCGTGAAAAAAAAAAAGACAAATTTAAACTGAGCGAAAGGGAGTAGCCTAGTGAGTATATTGTATTTCTGCGATGCTACTGGTGACAGTGGCATACTTAAAATACTGATTTGATTATACAAAGGTTTTTCATAGTGGGAATATACTGTGCATGGGCAGGGAATTGAGGTTTCTGTCTTAAGATTTCTGTAGATGACAAAGTGATGACCATTAACATCTGGAGAGAAAAAGGACTGTAGAGGAGCATAGAGAGGACTTCACAACATTCAGTATTTAGCCGTTTTCCACTTGATGAGAACATGATTCACCCTTTCTTGTGATTTAGTATTCTCAGTGAAGTGGAAGATGTAAAACACTCTTCTTTTTTGATCCAGGCTTTGGTAAAAATGAATAATAAAAACAGAGGGATGAAAGCAGGCATATAAAGTTGTATAATCCAAAATCTCTTATGCAGACAGGTTCAAGTATGCTTAAACTATGCCATTCCTATGCTTGTTTAACATTTTTTAATTCCTTTGCAGAAGATTGTATAGTCTTTGTATCTTCTAGTGTTTCTCTTTGTTTTTACTAATATGTAATGCAAATCTGCCTCTGTGGAAAGTTAAGCAATCTTTTTTGTTCTCTAACCAGAGTAGCTGGTGAACAAGTCACTATCATAATTTTTATTCTGGAATATTTTGTCAGCCTTAGCCATCTTTCATTTAGAATTAGCTATAATCTCTTATGGCATAGGTTTCTCGGACTCCTTCCTCATTATATTGTCCCTCTAAGTTTTCTGAACTTTATCTATCTCTTTAAAATATGGTATGTAAAATCAGACTGCTACATTGAGTGAGTCTTCATCAGTACTCAATACTGTAAAATTATTACATTGTCTTTAATGCAAAATTCTGAATAAGCACTGAATCCTTTGAGAGTTATAGTTTGTGAAATGCTATGATCCCAAGATCTTTCTGTAGCATGACTGCTACTGAACCTCACTCTATTTGTACATTTTAATTTTTCATATATATACTTGAATTAAGTCTTTACTGAATTTTATCTTGCTGATTTGGGATTATTTCTTTATTTCTCAAAATAAATATTAGCTCTGATCACGTCCTCGTGACAGTTTGTTTGCATTCTCATCCTCTAGTTTGCAAATAACTCCATCCAAACTTATCTTTGTAGGTTACTACTTGGAAGTTATTTTCAGCTTTTTAGTATTATAAAATATTCGAGTTGAATACGTGGTTATTTGTTGCATTAGTGAATTTATGTAACTGTGTGTACATTATTTTATGGAGTGGTTTGTATTTTTTTTTGTAGGAAATGAAAGGTGAGGTCAAAGTGCATGGGACTGGAAAAGATACACATTAGCAAAGTAGAAGAGCAGAGACTTTGAAGGATTGGGGAAGGAGACTAGTGAAATTTAAGGGAAGTGTAAAGTTTTGCCATGGGGGTTAGAAATTCACAGGTGAACGCAGAGAGTTCTCCCTTACATTGGGAGATGATGAAATTGCACAGTGGCTAAGAGGCTGAGGAGTATAGGTGGGTACTCTGGAGTTATCCCCAGAGTGGTAGGTGATGAAAGATGTAACAGCTGAACTACCAAGTAAAGGGGGCCATTACTTGTTGCAGTGACTTGACTTTAGGGGGGGGGGGCGGGGAGAGTGCTGTTAATATGAAATTAATAGTCCCTTCATAGCCTGATTTTTGTCAAGCTAGACTCCAGTGGCTCTCCAGTTTTGGTCTAGATGTTTTTCCTTTGCTGTTTGACCTGACAGGAAGATCACAAAGGAAAAACAAGCCAACACAAGACTGGAATACAGGAAAAAAGGAGTAGGTGAATGTTGACAAATGTTAGTACATTAATTACTTGCCACAGAAGGCTTTTTTTCTTAATGGGAAAATCTTTACAAATCTGAACTATTTTTCAGTTTTTAGAGGAACTTTGCTTTTAAAGAGTGTAAAATTTACTTTTATAGACAATGTAATTTGTACTTGATATTTGAAGAAAAGAGACTAAACAAACACTGAAATTTTTTTTTACAGTTTCCCTTCTTGTAGAAAGTTTAGGGATTTTACTTTTCAATTTGCCAGTGAGCAGGAAACTTCCTGTTTTGTTTTTTTTTTTCCCCATCTGAGCTGTTCCATTATGTTCCCCACTGGCTGTGTTTATAAATAAATTTCTTTGTGCGAGAGCAGGCAATGGAATATCTTGTTTAATTAGGATTGTATATTCATAGGCTTATAGAGTAATTGTAGTTGGAAGACCAGATGACTCTGGAGATCATCTAGTCCATCCTGCTTGTCCTGCGCTGTTTTATGACATTTATTCTCTATTGTATATAATATGAATATGCTACTGTATATAATTGGTTTTATGTATATATGAACACTATATGAATTATCTAGGTAGATTTACTAAAATAATGGTCATAAAGTGAAGTCAGATAATGCTTCTTACATGGCAAGGATATTTATTCAGCACATGGTAAACCTGGTAGTAAGACTTACGTCTTCAGAGTTTGACTTGGTGTCCTGAAGAGTTGTAGGAAAGAAGAAAAACTGAAGTGGAAGTGCTCTGTTTCATGTTTCCTCTGTTTTTAATGCCATGTTGCTGAAAAAAAAAAAAAATGGGAGAATGGTCACTATAAGGCCTGGTAGATAAGTATTCATGCAGAGTTTTGTATGGGGTTGATGTCACTGCTGAATAGTGTCAGTATGACTCTGGAGTTTACCTATCAAACAGAGAAAACTGTTCTTCTTGCTTTGCCACAGACGTACAAAGTTCATTTCTCTAAGTACTGATACCAGAGTGCTCTCCCTGCATCTCCATGTCTGCTTTAACCAGCCACCATAGGCGTTTTGCACCAGTGAACAAGTTGCCAAGAAGCTGGGAGGGCTGCTTCTAATAGCACTGCTACCTTATGACAATATAAAGTGTGTTGTGCAATTAAAGCATAAAATGTCACTTAAAAATAAAATTAGATTAAAAAAATAAAAGCATAATGTTACTGCCCTTCAGTTTAGAGTAGCATTTGAGTTTGGAGCCTTCTTCTGAGAGCTGCATATGTTCAAATACTGTGATTGGCATCTGAGTTACTGAAAAGAAAATCAGAAGTGTTTCCTTGATGCTAAAAGCTAGAATAAAAAGAAAATATTTTGAGATCCACTTCTTCTTCTACCTCTTTTACTGTAGGAATACAATGATTGAAGGCAGTGGCATTCAATTAAAATGAACAGTGAATAAGCTTAGAAGCTTAGTTTTACCTGTGTCATCACTCAGTGATGAGTGGCGTTTCTCAGCAAGGCTGTGGATAGCACCAAGCTGTGTGGTGCAGTCAACACACTGGAGGGGAAGGCATGCCATCCACAGGAACCTTGAGAGCCTTTGAGAGGTGGGCTTGTGCAAATATCATGAAATTCAACAAATCCAAGTGCAAGGTCCTGCACATGAGTCAGTGCAATCCCAAGGACTAATACAGGCTGAGTAATGAGTGAATTGAAAGCAGTCCTGTGGAAAAGGGCTTGAAGGTGTTGGTGGATGAAAATTTAAATATGAGCCAGCAGTGTACACTCGCAGCCCAGAAAGGCAGCTGTGTCCTGGACTGTATCAAAAGAAATGTGACCAGCAGGTTGAGGGATGCAAGTCTCCTGTGTTCTGGTGAGACCCCACCTGGAGTACTCTGTTCACCTTTGAGGCCCTCAGTGTAAGGACATGGACCTGCTTGAGCATGTCCAGGGGACTAGAACATGTCTCCTATGTGGACAGACTAAGAAAGGTGGGGTTGTTCAGCCTGGAGAAGACAAGGGTCTGGGGAAACCTTAGAGCAGCCTTTCAATGCTTAAGGGGGCCCTACAGGAGAGATGGGGAGGAACTCTTTATTAGAGAGTGTAATGCTAGGATAAAGGCTAACAGCTATAAACTGAAAGGAGGTAGAATTAGATTATATAATAGGAAGAACTTGTTTACTGGGAGGGCAGTGAGACACTGGAACAGGTTGCCCATGGAAATTGTGGATGACAATATCTCTGGAAGTGTTCAATGTCAGGTTGGATGGCATTTTGAGCAACCTGATACAGTGGAAGGCATCCCTGCCCATGGCAGAGTGGGGCTGAAACTAGATGATCTTTAAGGTTCCTTCCAATCCAAACTATTCTATGATTAAACTCCAGATTAATTTGTTCAAAAAGTTTTTACTCATTGCTGCTCCAACCATGTCAGCATAGTTGTGATACCTACTGAGAACAAGTAGATTGTATCCCTTCTGTTTTGGTGAACTTGCTACATTATTGGGTGAGATAACAGATAATAGTGGTCTGGTGTCATAAGCAACCTACTTTGTTCCTACAAGCTGTAAATAACCACCCATTCATGAGCAGTGAATTTACTGAATGAACACTGAATTTAGCTTTAAGATTACAGTTCTTAAAAATTATTCCCCAAAATAACTGTGGTCTCGTTTGTTTTTTTTTATAGTTTGAATAAATGATCTCAAATGGAGCTGCATATTGTGTGAAGAGTAAAAATAAAAATGACCTGAAGCAAGATTTGTAGGAGTATATATGCCTCTTTTGCTGAGAAGCTAAGTCAGTATAAGCAGTGATATTTTTAAAATCATGTTTAAAGATGGAGTTAAAATCTAATCTGAAAGGTATTTTACTGAAGTTGTAGTAGGAACTCTAGCTACCACTTCTGAATAAAGAAAGGTAAATGGTTTACTTTGGCAGCTACCCAACAAATGTTTGTGTAGCTTTATTGATAACATTTTGTATATGGTGGAGAATGTCATCTCTTAGTTTCTGACATTCTTGGGGAAGCACTGGGAAATGTCTGTTATGCTAGACAGAACCTCTGCTAAAACAACTGCTCATTTGTCTTTGTTCTAGCAGTATTTCCTGCAGAGCTTTCATTCACGCACCTCCAGCACCCTTGCATAGCCTGAAAATTACTTTTACAGAAATGGAGGGTTTTTTCTGGTATGAAATCTTGGTTTAAATACAATTGTAAAGACACTGTTATTGTTTGGCTTATTCCATTGGGGAATTCTGTGCAGTCAGGGCTTGATGGAAAGCCTGAAATCAGCAGCAAAATGTCATAGGTATTGTGTAATGATTCACTGGTATGGCTTCAGCGCTGAAAATCAAGTTTGGAATGTTAGTCTTGCACTAAGGACAAGTGTCAGCAAACTCAAGTCTTTATACATAGTTGATAGAAATAGACTTCCATAATATTTTACTTTTTTTTATACTCTTGCTTACAGAAATAGTACATGTGTTGTTTTAGTGGGTGCTGTGATAGAAGCTGATGTTGAGAGAATTTAGGAGATGGGTAAAGGGCAAGAGAAAACGAGTGGGGAAGAATTACAGATACATTTCTGTCGGAGAGATGACTTAAATTGACAGTGATTGTGAGGGAGGAGAAAAAAATCAGCAAATGCAACGGGTCCATGTTAGGAAATGCCCATGATAGGGAAATTAAGGAAGTTGTTCAGTGGTACAGCTGCAATGAAAGTGCAGGAATGCCATCTGTTCTGGTGGTATTTGATACACTTTGAAGTGTGAAGAAATGTAAAGAGGCTAATGCATTGCCATGGAGAGATACTTCCATGCTTACTTTATTCTTCTCCCAGTGCAGAAAGTGTAACTACCATTATCAGATGTAGTGTTATTTTTGTGGCACCAGATGAAATGGCATCTGTATGAAAGCAAAGGACTTTGTGTCATGCTTCTTGGATACTATAGAAGCAGACTGTGTACCCTTTTGTACTGGACACTCAGAAAGCTGTGACTTCTGGAAAAATATGATGTCTTTCATGTGCTGAGCCACTGTGTTGCATCAGAGATACAAATACATCTTTGATCCTGGACCTTTAGATGCATTGGTAGCTGTTTAGAACTTGCATCTAAACCACATTCTATTTGTTGAAAAGTCAGCATAATATATAAAGGTGAAACTTAATATATTTGTGTTAACATATTATACTCTAAAGTTATTTTCATGTAGATAACATTTTCATGATCCAAGACCTTCAGTTATGTAGTCCACAAAGCAGGTTACACATCAGTTATGTCACAAGTCTACAGCTGTGGTAGGATTTCTGCTACATTCTCATAGAAAAAAAAAAATAGTTACTCTATCAGATGCTACTGCATACAAGTTCATGAGAAAGTTTCTCAAGACTTGTAAGAAGAGGTTGATCAGGTGCATTTTTGCTGATAGGAAATTGCAATATGTTTATTTAGTTCTTGAAGATATGTATTTGTCAAACCATATAGATAAAGATTAAAGCTTCTAGGATTTTTTTTTTAGACAGTATAGTTTGTTATTTTTTTTAGCTTAGAATAAAATAAATAACAGCTTAGAATAAAGCTGATCATGAAAATTACACTTTGTAATTGCTGGCATTAGAGTAAGATGTGAAAACAAAACTAGTAGTTCCATGGCAAATGTCTACAGTCCCATTTTTTACGACAGTAGTAATCAGAGACATCTTTTTAAGTGCTGAGGAATCTGATTATAGACTGTCCTGTAACCTTATAATGTTTTCAGTTTATCTGAAAGTTTGGCTTAATGCTTCCAGTTTGAAAAACCAAACTAAATCTGAAAAAAAAAAGTGTGATTTTTCACATATGTTTCATCTTTTATCTCTCCATCTTTATTCATCTCTCTCCTATGAGGAAAGGCTGAGAGAGCTGGGACTGTTTAGGCTGGAATGGAGGAAGCTCAAGGTCGATCCCATCAATGCATATAAATACCTGAAGAGAGGGGGTGAAGATGAAGTCAGGGCCTTTTTGTTAGTGCACAATGGCAGGACCAGAGGTAATGGGCACAAACTCAAGCTCCATCTGAAAATCAGGAAACACTTTTTCATAGTGAAAGTGACTGAGCATTGGCACAGGTTTCTCAGAGAGATGATGGAGCCTCTATCCTTGAAGATATTCAAAAGCTATCTAGGCACAGTCCTGGGCAACCAGATTTCCATGGCCTGGCTTAGGAAGGAGGTTGGACTAGATGACCTACAGAAGTCCTGACCAACCTCAGCTGTTCTATGATTAATCAAATAATGTAATAATAAACATCTCCCAGTTTGGAGAGAAGACTGTGGTGGGGTAGGAGTGTGGACTGTAAAATTCTGTGGGTGTTGAATCAGCTCGGTCCATACCCTTTGTTCACCAAATCAAACTGATCTTTGCAAGAATTGGGGGGTGCTCTAAGTACTAGTAAGAGATCAGTATAAAATGAATAAAAATGGGTAAGCCAAATCAAACAGGGGAACCGCTGAGTGACTACAGCCGCTTAATTACATGAGAATTTTCTATTTGAATGGTCTTGATTTGGACTTTCTTTGTAATTTTTCTTGAGTTTGTACTTTTTTAATGGACTGGTCTGCTTTTCAGTGTTAGTGAGCCACGTACTAGCACACTATAGCCACTAGAAAGAACCTGAGCTATTTTGGAAGAAAGAGCACCTTAGCTTTGTGGTGTCATTAGAGAGTTCCTTGTGTTTTTTCCTTTCACTACTGGCATATGGAAAGATGGACGCAGAAATATCTGTGCAGTAGCAGCTTGTTTGTAAAACTCATTGGCTGATTTTTCTCAGACTGCTTACCTGGGGAGAAGGCAGAGGGTGCTTTGAATCCAGGAAGGTAGAAAAGTTACCAGGTTAAATTCAGAAAACTGGACATTGTTAGTTACTTGACACAGAAAAGCTGTTTCAGATGTATTATTTGTTAATAAAATGGAGCATAAAACTGGGTTTTTTTGAAGTGAAGTATTATAAAAACAAGTATACTGTCTTAAAGGCAAATAGGTATCTTTGTGTGTTTACAGAAAGATACAAAAAAAAAATTAATTGCTATTGTAGAGATGAATAACTGGAATCTTAAACTTTACATTCAAATTAAGTAACTTTCTGCATTGCTCCACAAAATTGACTTTAATTAAATTCTGCATTTCTCAATGTGAACATCTTGCACTTCTCATATTACTCTGATTTAGCAGATGGCTCTGTTTTCCAAATAACTGGAAAAGGGCAGATTCTGATTATCACTTAGAGAGAGGATACTCACATACTCATGTACTTTGTCCTGAAGACCATTAACTTTCAAACCTATTGGTTCTAACCTTGATAAGCTGTAAACTGGTTTCATTCAACTTGTGCTTTCATTTAAATGCTCAACAAGATATGGTAAGATGTGAGACTGATCTCTTATTATGACTGATGGAATTATTGCTGTGTACCTTTGAGTATCAAACCTTAAAAATGTAGGACTAGAAGACAGAAAATGGATTTTAAAAGGTATCAGCACTTGCAAGGATCATGGTGTAGCACTGCCAAGCTGCTTTAGCACTGCAGTAGACCATCGTAATAATGTCGATACTGGAGTGAAGCTTAAGCAGTAATCAGAGATCTTGTACTGTATAATTTTGAATCTGATAACAATCTGTTCACCCTGCTTAGTCAGTTGGAAGGTACCTTATATCTTTAAAGAGGGAACAATGTTTTATTCTGTACTTCCTTAGTATAATTATGATAATGAATAACAAATAGATAATGCCCTAGATATTGTTTGTTGACATTGGAAATTTAGGACCAAATAAGGTAAAGATGGGTTTTAACTTTCCCAAGTGTGACTCATAGAATAAAATGTATGTTCAGCGCGATTTATTTTTTATGCATTTCTAAGCATTTGTCTCTTTCTGAAAAGCATCAGTCTTACTAGTAATGTGGAATTTTTCATCTTGTTCATGGAGACACATTTGGTAATTTGCATTTTTTTCGCCATATGTAAATGCCTAAACAACACAACCTAATGGAATAATCCTTAAGAATATAGTTAACATATGCAGGCATAAATCCACAGTATGTGTTTTGTGGGGTTTTTTTTAATTATTATCTATAGCCCAGTGTTTTTGCTGCTTAAATAGATTTTAATCTGGAAAAAAATAAACAGTCAATTGTTAATTGTTTCTAAAGCTGTGGAAAATATATTCTCAGAAACCTAGTATAATTCTAGTAACTAGTATTGTTCACAGGTATAATTATTAAGGTTGTCTGTCTAACTTTAGTAATTTTTTTTACTAACTGATAGTAGTTCAGTTGCTTCCCAAATTAATTATAAAAAAGTGAATCTTGATGTTACAAAAAGACTTCCATTATCGTCACCTACCAAGCATGCACTTGGATTATTTTCCTAAGCTAAAAGGCTTATGCATAGCTGATTTCATATGATGAAGCAATGTACAAAAAACTTCTAAAATATGAGTAAAATTAATTTTCTTCTCTTTTTCCTCTGTAGTGTTCAGCGTGGATTGCAGCACAGTTGAATGTCCTCCTGTTCAACAAGTTGTTTGCCCACTGGATAGCTATGAAACTCAAGTCAGGCTGACAGCTGATGGCTGCTGTACCCTGCCCACAAGGTTGGTGTTTATGGCTTAGTATTTTTAACTTGTTCTCTACAATTCTAGTATTATAAATATCATAGAATCATCTAGGTTGGAAAAGACCCATGGGATCATCGTGTCCAACCTTTCACCCTGCTCTACAAGTTCACCCCTCGACCATATCCCCCAACACTACATCTAAGCGATTCTTAAACACATCCAGGAATGGTGACTCAACCACCTCTCTGGGCAGCTTATTCCCACCACTCTTTCGATGAAGCATTTTTTCCTAGTATCTAGTCTAAGCCTACCTTGTTTCAGCTTGAGGCCATTCCCTCTGGTTCTATCAATAATTACCCGAGAGAAGAGACCAGAACCAACCTCTCTACAATGTCCTTTCATGTAGTTGTAGGTAGTGATGAGGTCTCCACTCAGCCTCCTCTTCCTCAAACTAAACAGACGCAGTTCCTTTAAACGGTCCTCATATGATTTATTCTCCAGTCCCTTGACCAGCTTTGTTGCCCTCCTCTGCACCCGCTCCAGCACCTTAATATCCTCCTTGTACTGAGGTGCCCAGAACTGGACACAGTACTCAAGGTGAGACCTCACCAGTGCTCAGTACAGGGGAACAATCACCTCCCTACTCCTGCTGGTCACACCATTTCTAATACAAGTCAGGATGGCATTGGCCTTCTTTGCCACCTGGGCACATTGCTGGTTCGGATTCATTCGCTTGTCAATTAGAACCCCCAGGGCCCTCTCCGCGAAACATCTCTCCAACCACACTGCCCCAAGCCTGTAGCGTTGCATGGGGTTGTTGCGACCCAAGTGCAGGACCTGGCACTTGGCCTTTTGAAACTCATCCCATTAACACTGGCCCAGCGATCCAGTCTAAGTCTCTCTGGAATATGGGATGATAATGCATACTTATGTGGCAATAAATGCTAATACAGAATAAGAGAGAAATTAAGTAGGTTAGAGGCATATCAGGCTGAGAGGACTAAAAAATCAATAGCTTTGAAGCAAAAAAAAAAATTCTCCTCAGTGCAAATGCATCAAGCCTATTTTTGCTAAAATTGAGGAGCTTGTATCTCTAGGTTGATTTTCAGTGTATCCAATTAATTTTACAAATGTAGATTCTTTTGCGAAACTTTTGATGGTCTCTGATGATAAGGAATTCAATTTTGGAGATGTCAGAAAATATGCCAGAGAAAATCTCTCCTAGTTAAAGAATATGGGGTTTTTTTTTGTATGTGTAAGAAGGTGAAAGACGGTAGCTGTCTGGAACTGTAGGGATACAGAAATTTCAAGTACTTGCTTCCATTTTAGTTCTGTTGTTGTTTAGGTATAATTTATTAAAGTTTGGGAATAAAAAAGACAATTTGGAGTTGGTTTTGTGCCGGAATTTTGTAGCAGTTTCAACTTCTATTATCTACAACATAATTCCCAAAACCTGATTCAGCTCAATAAATACAAATTTAAGCAAAATGTACCATCAGTGAAAATATTTTAACGCAAAATGATAACATTTCTTGTAGATGTAACTGGTCAGTTTATTTGGTATGAAGGTCTTCACACCATACAATACTGTCATATTCTCAACCCCTTGCAAGATTGTAAAGGAGTGGTAAGTCAAAAATAGCAATGGTTGTGCAATGAATCAGGGATCTTCCCTGTTGAGTACCCATTTAATATGGTGTCGTCTTTAAAACTATTTCCATGAAACATGAGTGTCTCTGATTGCACGGGAGTTAAAAATACATCTATTAAAAACCACCAGAACATTAAGGCAGGAAAAGAGATGTGAAGAACCTGTGAGAATCCTGTCTATTACAATTTGAAACGATATTTTTATGCTTGACAAATTTTTAATGGTAATTGTAGAATACACATAGTAGTTTGGTTCTTAAAAAATATTTACTGTCTTTATTCAGTGAATGCTATAAATGTTCTTTCATTCAAGGTTGTTTCCTTTTTTGTTTTCTTAATTTTAGACCAAAACATGGTATAGATTTTCAGTATCCTTCCTTTATTCTTTAACATACTCTCATTAACCTTCCTAGGAACTACGATAACTTTATATTTGTAGAGAGTTGTTCTGGCTAGTTGAGACTGCACAGGAGGCTATAGATTTTAACTAGTCGTCATACTGACATTGCTGGCAGTACAGCTCAGCATGTTGAAGGCAACTAGAATAAAATGCTGCTAAGGACTGTAATCAGATTATAAAGTCTCAGATGAAAATTTCTTACATTCTAGTTTAGATTAATTCTCAGAAACCTTGACACAATAGAAAAATTAGATTAATGGTGGATTTTTACTTTCAAATTTGTTTCAGTTTACTAGGTTAGAATGTGATATATATGCCAAATTGTTTTTATTTCCCAAAAGTAAGATTGTTTTCTATTTTTCTACAGTCTAATATATGTTGTGGTTTGATTTTTCTATGCTGGGTGGAAGGAATGAAAATTCTCCACTTCATTCTTTGTAAATGATAACTTCAGTGTTCCTTCTATCAGGGACACAGAGTACAAAGAAAACAAACCTTCATTTACTTCAGAAAAAAATGACCAGTTGCAAGTATTTTCAATTTCTAGCATTCACATGGGAGCTGATCTTTATGAAAACACCTAGCACAAATGTGTCCTTGAAAGAATCTTTTCCTTTCTATGATAATGTTTAAAAATATCACCAGTTTTGCTTTGTGCTAAGTGTAACTGATGTCTGAAGCATACTTATACATCTGCATGGTACTTAAGGGACAAAAAACGGTATTCTTGTCTCCTGCACACAAAGACCCCAATTGTACAAGCAGGCTTAGCGTGTGATTATTAAATAATTGTGAATTGCACTGAAACCTCTTGGAAATAAGATTGCTGTGCATTACTGGGATCAGAGGTTAACAAGGGATCAGAGCTGGGATAGAGGAGTTAACTCCTGGAGTCTTACAATCAGGTCTGAGGGGTTTTTGTGTTAATCTCTCTGTCTTTCTTGATGTTTAAAACTCAAAAAATCCTCACCCACTATTAGCATAGCCTAATGTGTCTGCAGGCAGGTTGAAACAATTACAAATGTCTAATACTCCTCCATTAGTTTTCACTTTTGTGGCTCAGCCTATGTTGCTGTAAATAGTTACATGTGAGATGCTTGAATTTTAGATTGCCTTAATTCAGCCAAAGCTGTAAGGCGCTTTTTAATAGAGTGAGAAGGAAAGAGGAAGGGCTTTATCTGGCAGATATAAGATCATACAGATTCGTTATGTGTTGTGTGCCTTCTAGAAATGTGTTTAGTATACCACTGTGCTTCCTAAGGAAGAAAATGCCACAGTCGACGTTCATGTGCCGTAAGTAAAGATATTACTTGGAGGGGGGGATAAAGGAACATAGGCATGGGTGTAATTAGAAAAGGAAGATTAGATGAAAGTAGAAGGAAGAGTATATTTATGTATATATTATATTTAAGAAGTATATTATATTTAAGTATATTTATGAAAAGTGAGAGAGCAGAAAGGCAAACTGAATTCAGTTACTTGAATCTTGAAAGTCAAATCGTTTGAATTCAGATTCAGTGTTTTGTCAGATTTGACAAACATTGGAGCTTTATATATGAAGCCAAGGTGTCTATACTACATGAAACTTGCATTTCAAAACTGTAGAAAAAGTCAGAGTGCACATTTATGATCGAATGACTCTACACTGGGAAAAGGGGATTTTTTTTTTTCCTTAATTCTGGAATTTCTTACAAACTTACAGCTGCTGATAAAATATTAACAAGATTGAATTTACAATCACCTAAGTCCATATCATACCCCTTCAATGATTACAATTAAATTCAAAAGTTGTAACACTGTCTGAATGAATATTTGAGAATAATTTATTACAAATGAGATTTTTTTTTTCTATAAGGTCTTTAGACTTTGTGAATATATTTTTAAGTTTACTGATTTTTTTTCAAGAAATAGCAATTAAATTGTTTCATTTATTACCACTAAAATAAAGGATTAATACCATCAGAATCAGAGAGGCATGAAAGATTGTATCATGGTTAGGGATGAATGGCATGTCACTGAATTGATTAACAAGTAGCTGATAACTTCACATATAGCAGAAACAGATTGATTTCTGTCCCACATCCTGTTCTTGACTGGTTTCTTTTATGTAATATGCTAGGAAAACAGAGAACCCTAAGTCTGTTCGCATTTGTTTTGAGTGAGCTTTTGAATGTATATTCATAGTATTGAAAGCTCCTCTAGTAATGCCAGGGGAAAAGTGGGAATAGTAAACATCTGATACTGAAAGTTCTTGTACTTGCTTTCAGAGGTTGTTTAGTTTCACGCTGATTTTTAATGCAGTACTGCAGACAGAACAGCCTGCTGATTTGCCATTTATATAAAAATAATGGTTTCAGCTTTTATCAGACTGTCATGAGACACTTATCTTAAATTTCCAGCTATTATGTTAGGAAAGCTAAATGTTATGTCTGTCTCTTGCCTTGGTAAAGATGCTTCTTTCTCCAAGGAGCTTATTGAATAGAAATGTATTAGAGCTATTACAGGGAACATGTTACTACAGCTTTGTTAATGTAAGTTTGTCATCTGAGATAAAGTTAAATGAAGAGATGATGAATATGAAATATACCCAATACATTATCTTAAGATCTTTCCAATTTTTCTGTTGTGAATGAGTTTCCTTCAGATTTTCAGATCCCTTTGAGAATTTACTTGTAAGTGTAAAAATCTTTATCAGAACCTTTTTTATTGTTTATCTGTGAAAAATGGACTGTAACAACAGGAGCTAATTTCAGTGATTAGCATTGGCTTATATCATTATTCCTTACATGGTTTTGTACATTTTTCATAGGATTATATACAGTGGAGTAAATGGCATGTTTGGATAGCTTTGCATCAAATGTTTTAATTATCTTTTATTCTTTCTTGCTGCTCTCTTTACTAGAATAATTTGGAAATTTAGTCTTTACTAGGTTTCTGTTTCTTCCTGTAGTTTTATCCCCCCCCGCTTCTGTGCTCTTTTCCCTTTGTGTAATGTAAGTACAGTCTTTCCCTTGTGCTAGTTTCTCTGTTATCTTGGAGATGTCTGTCCTGTCCCATTCTCCCCCCCCCCCCCCCCCCCCCCCCTCAGTTCTTTTATTATAAAAAATAAAAAAA
>JANHFX010021547.1:45665-86102 GCA_027560015.1 Chloroceryle amazona | reverse complement strand
CCCCACTCCCCCCCCCCCCGCTATTCTTGATAAGTATTATAATAAAAACAGATAAACCAAAAAAATAATTCTAGAGAATGAGAAAGGTATTATTATATTTGCAGTATTATAAAGAACAAAAACTCAGTAATTAGAATCTGGTTACCTTGGAATATGTTCCACTAAATATAGTGGGAAAACTGATAAAAGGATTGAATTGGGAATTAGGAATTAAAGGATGGTAAATAGAGGTAAAAGCAAATGTTCTGGCTTTGCCAGAGGCAGTTTTATGAAGCTTCATCTTGTCCTAAAAAAATCTAAGCATCAGAGTTCCTTCTTAGTTTGTCTTCTGTAGTCACCAGTCCTTTTCCTTGTATTCAATTCTATTGAAAAAAGAAAACGAAACCACAAATAAAACAAACAAAAAAAAAAAAAAAAAAAACACAAAAAATAATAATAATGCTAAAAAAGCCTAGGACTTTTTAATTAGTATTGTCTCACAGGGTTTACTTTATTAAATGCAATGTATCCCCCTCTCCAAACAACTTAAAATTAAAGAACATTTTCCACACTTCTCCTCCCCTAGATTAGATTTTGTAAGTGAATCAGTCTTGATGAGTCAGCATCACAGTCATTTACCTCCTGAGATGAATTCTTGCAGCATGCACTGCTGGCTTGAATATCCTGCTAATAATATAAAATATAATGATATCCTTCAGAGAGGAGAGAAGCATCAAGGAGAATATTCACTAAAACCCAGTAATAAGTTTCCTTCGTATACTTATTAAAAACCTCACACCATAAGCTTGAATATGTTCTATATTGGGAAAAATCTCAGAAATAATTAATATATGTTTATCTATCAAAATCGACAGTCTTTTTTTTTTTTCTTTTAATCTGAGTCTCAGCTGTAAAAAGGTAGTCTCGATGTGGTGGGAGGAGGGGGAAAAAACAAATATGTATGAAGCAAAAGAGAAGCAGATGTCTTCTAGAGAAACAGAAACTTTAAGAGCAGTGAACTGCTTAATAAATCTCAATGAAACAGGAATACAAGTCCTGATGGCTATTTCATATGTCAGAAAAGTGAAGAAGAGGTTTTTACAGATTCAGTCTTGCAAGGTTGGAGCCCAAAAGGCTTGGACTTGAGGGATGAGCAAATGAAGACTCTTTGAATCAGACCATTAGTTACAGATCCCTTAGTTACAGATAGCTGGATGATGTTGCAAATGGAAAACTCTCAGTTGGCTCTATTAGCATGGAGGAGTGGGATTATAGGTTTATCATTTATAATAAAATGTCTGAAAATGTTTATTATGTGAATTAGTCATAGCACTTTTTTTTTCTAGCTATCATAGCCAGCTTGCTTAAGTTGTTCCTCTTGACCATCTCAGTTGGTTGTTGTCAGTTGTTCCATCTGACCATCCAGTACCAGCTAACTTGTTGGAGACTGTTCCTTAATGAAGAGGCAGGTTTTGTATGGAAGGAAAGCTCAACATTGATGCCAGTTGAACTTGTCCCACATCAAGCTCAGGCTTGCAATAGGGTGGGTTGCTGTGGGGTTTTTTTTGTTTTAACAGTTGATGAAAAGGTTACATAGAACACTGCATTTTTGAGAACTTTCATAATGTCTGGAAATAGGTCTGTAGGAATTTTCCTGTATTTTAGTCTCTATAAAGAAATCCTCAAAAACTTAGGAAAGGGTAAAAGAGGAAAAACATTTTTCTTAATTCAGGTCTGCTAAGTGAGAAAATGGTGTTCAGTCTGCTTACAGACTGCACTGTACTGAATATTCACAGAGAACAAGGATAGAAGGGCACGTGTGTGGCCTTTAGAGGTGACCCATGTTCCATGTCAATCTTCTCTGTTGGTCTTTCAGGAGTTGTAATTAATTAAAAATTCAAGCAGTCTCTTCTTCCTATGTTACTGCAGCTGCCTCAGCAATTCCTAGATGGTCTCAGTGTGATGATAGTTATTGCTGTCTTGGCATCCAGGCTCACAATGTGGGTTGTTTTGGCAAGAAACCATATTTTCTGGAAGTCCACAAATGAGAAAAAGATGATAAGTTTGGGTTGTTTTTTTTTCCAAAGCCATAGCAATAAAACTTGAACAGAAGCTATTGAAACACAGGAGCCTGATGGCTGACCTACAAGTGTTGGAGACCTCTAACAGGAAACAGGAGAACATTTTTAGAATAAATAGCATGTGAATCTTCTGCAGAAGAAGCTGTAAAATGTTGTAAATATACAAGAGATCCTTGTAAGATCAGCTTTTGCACAGGGAGAAGAACTATTGATCATAATTATACAAGCAGCTTCCTTTCTTTAATGTAAGAGTTTTTATGGAAAAGTATATGTAGTACTTGAATCTGACCATGTGCTGTGTTAAGCCTAACGGTGGAGTAAATATATTAAGAAATTTTAACTCACAGTAACTCTCAATTTTATCTACTTCTAGAGAGTGTTTTGTGCTTGAAAGTAGAAAAAAACTGTAGTGTCTACAGAATTTGGTTTTGTTTGCATTCTTCTTATTTGAACTCTTTCAATTTATAATAAGCTGGTAGGCATATTTTTCTCTTACAAACAATTGGTTTTGTTTGTCAGACAATTAGTCTATACCTTGATCACACAGAGTATTGCTCTCCTTCCTTCCACTAAGAATTCTCACTCTATTTTGTTCCATTTCATCTACTTAATCAGCTATTAACTTGTTTGGAAATTGAATAGGTGACTTAGTTCAGAATAATTTCTGACTTGAGCAGGCAGATTTCTGTTTGTATCACAGAGATCAGTAATGTCTTTGCCAGTTGTCTTCAAACTCATAACTGCACATATGCCTGTGGAGACCCGTATACATAATAAAACAATAGAATTATCACCTGGCTATTTGTGTATTAGAAGGGAAATGGACATAAGAATTTCCCGGCAGTTTCCTACAGTACTAGGAGCAGATGATACTATTAACATTATTGAGGTTATATGAAAAAAGTTTGAAGTTGTGTTTCTTCTAGAAAATAGCAGGAAACATAGTATAGGATTTCAGCAGGCACAAGTTGCTGCTTCCTTTTTTTCTTCTGAAATTATTTTAGAAGCGGAATTGAAGGTTCTGGAATGTTTGGTTATTTGGGTTTTGTTAGTTGGGGTTTTTTTCGTTGTTTTGTGTGGGTTTTGTTGTTTATTTAGGGTTTTTGTATTGTTTTTCAGGTTGTATTTTTGTTTGGTTTTGATTTTTTTCCTTATGGCAAAGCCATCTGTAATGGCTTATTTTAAGGGAGATGTGTCATTGAAGAGTAAGAAAATTTGGAGGTACAGGAATATTGAACTTAGTGAATTGATTATGAAACTATTATTTGTATGTGATTTTTGACCTGAAATACTTAGAAATTTTCTTGTATTAATAAGAGTATCAGAGATTTATAATTCCCTATTTAAAAGTAGTGAAATAAGAAAAGAGATTCTTGTAATACCAGAAAGCTAACATTTGTATACAGTTTCAACTAATATCTTATCTTTGGTTTTGAAATGTTTATTATAATAGGAAGGGTGAAGCAGATAGACCTAAGGAAAGAGTAACTGAGGTACATCGTGGTAAAAAAAAGAGGAAATCTTCAACAGATGAAAACATTTCTATGGCAAAATATGAGAAAAATGCAGGGTTCAACTGGTTTATATTGTATTTTATTTCATATGCTGATGAGTTCAAAAAGGTCAGTGTATGCCTATATCAGTGTACTTGACCAGTTGTTGTATACTTACTGGTTCCATGTCATGACTTTTGTCCTCTTTCCCTGTCTCATCCATCTGGTAGACAGACCAGTTGTTTCAAGATTATTGAAAGGATGAAATCAAGTCTTATTCAGATTAATTCTTTGGATTTTAATAAGCCTTGGAAAAATATCATTTACTTGATATGAATGCTGATTTTATGCTTTTTTTCCTTGTTTAGTATCTGTTTGCTATTTCCTAACACTAATAATATACAAAAGATGCACAAAAAAAAATAAATTCTTTTTCACAGTATCTTTAATTGAAAGCTAGATAGTTGTCTGTTGTAATATTTAAATGTCCCCTGTGTATAAAGATTAGAATATTCCTGGAAAAATACGCTATAACACTGAGTATCTGTTTCTAACAATATACAAAACTTGAGAAAGGAATTCTTACTTGGGAGCACACTAGCTTTGATTTCTCATAAGTAACCCCCCTAGAGAACTGACACAGGCTGAACTTCCATATGAGTCAGTGTATAGACCAGCTCAGTGATGAAAAAATTCTGAGCATTTGGAAATGGTCTGATAATAAGTGTATTATGCAGCTTCCACAATTCTGCCATCTCTTTCTACATGTTTATTATTGATCTCCAAAATAAAATATTAAATGCTTTCCAGGAAAAAGGAATACTTTCATTACTGACTTGCTTAATCATATCCCTAAAACTGAAAATGTAAAATGCATAAAACAGTGACTCTGAACTTGTGAATAAAAACTCTCCAGTCTGCATGTCTGAAGATTTAAGGAAAATTCTAGCTGAACTTCTTAGAGGTGTGCCAATATCTTTGCCTGCATTCAGCGTCACTTTCTTGTGTAGGACTAGAGTTTATCTTTTCTAAGACAAGCATTTGGTTGATTCCTTAAACTGCAGCTTGACCAGTTTATAACATCATATTGCCTACTTAACTATCATTGTGGCTTCAAGTGTAAATAACATGGACATGATCCTTTGCCGATTTAATGAGCTTGCTGTGTTACCCTATGCTTGATGATAGGGAGGGTCTTATATTTAACCTCTTTTCCTTGGCACTAGTTCATCAAAATTTGATTATGCTGGGAGTTCTCTTCTGAAAATTCCTAATATCCTGAAGTGTTCATATTATAAACAGATCTGTGGGAGTTTACTACATTTAGGTAACATAAGTGCTAGTAATGCTAATGCAAATTGTATTAGATTTTTGCAAGGGAAAAAAAGTCAGTGATAATATCTCTACAGGAATGTGATGTATGGTCCAGGAATGCTTTTCTCTAGTCACAGTACTTTAGATTGAAAATAAAAACAATTAAAATACACCTCTCCTCATTGCATTCCCACCCCAGCCTTCCCTTTCACTGGTACTAAATCTTTTTTCCAGGGTACCTGTTCTTACTTTCATAGGCGCTATGCCTTGTGCCTGGAGAACTCTTTTGATCTTACCATTTAAACAGCTTTTCTAAAGCTGAGCAAGCCCTTCTCTCTCTCTCATCTGTTTAATAACAGAAGTAAATGAAGCAAGATAATTAGATTTTAAATAAAAAAAATGTTATTTGCAAGTACTTAGTTTGATAACTTTTTCTTTCTCCTCCTTTTCCTGTTTTCACTTTTGGTGACATAAGGAAAAAACTTTATATATTGAAGTTTTCCTTGCTCAGTTGTTGACATTTTTAGGACTATTCTTATTACATTGTTGGGATAGGTTTTTTTTCCCCCTTTTTTAACCTGAAGAACTGGAGAAAGTTCCTTTTGCTAGACAAGTTGATTCTGTTCTTTCAAAATTTCAGTACAGCTGACCTGTTTCTTGGGATTGTTGATTCCTTCCAGGCCATCCCACCACCTTTTCAGGCTGTACTCTGTGAAGTCTCTTGCATGAATTTGATTATACTACTTGTTCTTTCTGGGCCCTCTTGCTAGGGCACATTGTACTCCTACAGTGTCAAAAGGGCATGTTGTTCTTGACTTGATTTGAGTGCTGTGATAGTATAACATCCCAAGAGATGTTTCTTTAGAGCCTTTGCTAGTAAGGTGTGTGAGGGTCATACTGAGTGCCAGCTGCTCAGTACCTCAAGTACTGACCTCTCTTTTAATCATGAAGCTTTTGGATGCCACTATGCTGTTTGATGTTGCAATGATGTCATTGCAGGATGTGTACAGAGAGAAGGCAACACATGGAGTTGTCTTCTTTCTGGGAAGGTTTTCTTGTAGTAACTTCTGATGTTTGTTTTCCTTAGGCAAGTTACAGATGGAGCAGCTCAGAAGTGATACTGTGCCTTGCTGATAAGCATTCTGAGCAGCTAAATTTTAGAGAAGTTACTTCAAGGGCAAGCATGGCCACTATTAACAGGCTTATCACAATCTGGCCTGATAAACTTCTTCAAACTTGATGCTCATTATCAAGGATAAGAAAGATACACAGACCCTGCAGTTCAAGCCTGTAATAGAGCACCGAGTAGAGCTACACCTTCTCTTCCATCTGTTCCTCTGCTACTAAAGATGTTTCAGAAAAGTCTAGCACTGTAAAGCTCATTTAATTTTCTTAGTGAGAACAAAGTCACTTATTCCAAATTTCCAGATGTTGTTGTTTTGGCAGTGTGACAGCCATGCTTGGCTACCAGAATTCCTTGGGTTTCTTCCTGAAAGACTTCTGTCTCCAAAACAATGTTTTCCATACTAATAGCCTGGATGATGGTCAAAGGTTTTCCTAGCAGAGCTGGCTGAAAAGAATGCAGACTATTTAAAAAACTATCTGAGACCATTTGCTGCTTTGGCACTCTCTTGTGTGTGGATTATTTTTTAACCAAATGGGAAGTCAGTTTATAAAACTTTTGGATGTTGGGGTCTTGTTTGCTTACATTGTGAATGAGAATACAAAGCTTTGATTACGTGGAAGGGAAGTCTTTTCTATAGAAAGGAACATTGGATCCCACCAGACTTTTAAACACCTGACTTAAAAAGCTTATAGTGAAGACAATGAAACCAACAGTAGTAATTCCAGCTCATGAGACTTGGAAAATCAAGGTCCAAAAATGTCTTTCCTTCACATATGCCATTTTCTCTGTGAAAGATATGAATTTTCAGGAAGTTTCATATATCTGTTTTCCCAGAGGTTATCTCTCTGTTGAATATAGGTGGTTGAAGTGAAACCTAGTATTTTTATCTAGGCTTTTAACACCTCTTTCAGATTGTGTCTGTATTCTTTTTCATGACATGTGTTTTAAAAGATTCTTTGTCACTGATTTCTCAAGGTTGTCCTTTTTCTTCCCACCCCACACTAAATAAGTATCTTCCTTTTATTGTGACAGCAAGAGGTGAGATATTAGCACAGAATTCTGTAGGATTACTTACAGTGTCATCTTAAGGGAAGCTGCTTTCAAAAACCCTTTGGGTTCTTTGATCGCATGTAGTAGAAGCCATAGTACTTTTTTCCTTCTACATTTCTGAAGGCAAAGGACATACAGTGAATAAAATAATTACATTCCCTCTTTTTTGTTGGTTGGTTTTTTGGGGGATTTTTTTGTATTTACAAATAAGAAGAAAATATCAAAAGCAAAGAAAGGTATGATAAACAAAACTTTGGTTTCTGTACTCTTGCTTTAGTTCGTTATCCTTAACTGCCATGGTAAGCACAATATTACATAGAAAAAAAAAATCCTTGAAAAGCGTGTTTTAAAACTGTCGCTATACTTTAGTGTATATGTGCACATAGACTTAAACTGCTTCACTTTATCTTGACATATTTAATGTTATGTGTGAAATACAACATAGTTAATATTTTTTTTCAAGGACTCATTTACCCTTTTATAGTAACATGCTGCTATAATGCAGTATCTTAAGAATCCTTTTCAGACAGTGTAATAAAGGTTCTGTGAGATTCCTTGACTTTGCTTGTAGTTCTTCTTACAAGCTTCCTTTTGAGTAATACCTTATGGTGGAGAATATAGTAGTTATCTAACACTGATGAGATTACAATGAGAGATGTTAAAACCACATCTGAGAGGTGGCTCTTCTTCATTTGTTGAAAACTGGTCTGAGACAAAATGGCTGTTGAGCAATTAAGACGACATGCATGGTAGAGGAAAACCAAATTCCTTGCTTTTTAAGCATAAATAATAAGCAAACACGTTAAGTGCTGATGATGCTTTGTGTTAATGGGTGGTTTAATGTGGTGATTGCCTTGGAATGCTTGGAGTATTTAATGGTTGTTAACAAATGGATTTTTTATTTTCATTTAACTCAGAATTACAGTACCTTATGCTGAGGTGTTTTCCTTTTGAAATCTATGTATATTTGTATGATAAATTAATTTACAGGTTTTTTGTACTAAAAAACCTCTGATTTGCAGTTAAAAAATTTAAGTGCTATTCCATTAAGTTTCTCAGCTATGATAATTACATGTTTCTCTTTGTTCATTTTTGTTTTCACTTACATGAATCGTTGATGCATATCTCTGTAATGTGCCCATTGTTCATCACAAGAATTTTGTTAAATGTAAACTTATCAAAAGTCTTTAGTGTTTGACTTTTAAACTGTTATGTTAATCATAGAGCAAAGAATCTGGAAACAAATGTGACTGCTGTTTATATACATTTTGTGACTTCCAGTTCTTTAGCCTGTTTTCTTAAATAACCAAATAAATAAAACTTCATAGAGGTAATACTATTTTTAGAATGAACTGATCTCTAAAACTAAGCACAGAATTTAATAAATCCAGCCACCCACTTTAACATTTCGTGTAGTTGATTGCCCCTTCAGTAACTGAGGACAGGACTATCAAAAACCAAAGGAGAACTGGGAATTATTTTAATTTGGCTTAGATTTAATGATTATGCATGGTCTTTAATTAAACCCTTTCTCTTTCATTATTTCCTATATAAAACAGGATATATAATACGCTTTCCTGAGAGAACACTCTTCTGATGAATGGATGCAGTTACTGCTGTTAGTGTTTCACCAACTTCGAATTTTCAGAGAGAAGTGAGGGAGTATACTAATTTTGCAAGCCCAGAGAATATAATTATTCTCAAACAGTCTGGAACTGCAGTTTTCTATGTTTCTACATAGAGCTCTAGAGAAGAGTTGGTGTTGCATGGTACCACCTTCTTGTTTGCCTGATCAGCAAACTGAGTTCAAATGGTTGAAAAAACTCTTTTAGGGTGATAAGCTATCTTGGTTGTTTGGTTAATAAAAGGTGATTCTGAGATACAAATATGCTAATACTAGAACTTTTGCTATAGCTTTCCATTTTCTTCTTGCTTATTCTTTGCCTTTATACATGGCTTCATTTATTTATGGGGTTTTCCTTACTGTTCTTTGGTTTCAGATGCGAGTGTCTCTCTGGGTTATGTGGTTTCCCCATGTGCGAGGCAGGCTCCGTTCCCCAGATAGTCTCACGTGGAGATGGAACACCTGGCAAGTGCTGTGATGTCTTTGAATGTGTCAATGGTATGTGCAGCTATCTCTTGTACCAGGAGAGGAGGATTTTATCTGTTTGTGGGAAATGCTGGGCATTTTGTTATTTTTACCGTATTGTCAAGATCTAAGAGAAATCATTTTCTTGAAGTTCCTTCAGTAAGAAGGAACTGGAAGTTCAGATGAAGATACTTAAGTGGGAAACTGTCATTTCTATTTTGTCATGTTTCTTTAATTTCTAAAGCACTTTACCCTGTGATCGAGGAAATTAAAGTTTAAGCAAAAGTCTCTCACCATGTTTTTTTCAGGTACTCCTTTGCCAGTAGCAAAGACTAGAGTCCTTTTAGAAGTGAAATTTTTGCTAAGCACTACAGCTGCGCATTGCACCAATGCAACCAAAAGGATGCTGTTTAGACTCTGGGGTTTGCTTTACGAAATATTTGCAAAGTAATTTTTAACACAAATGTGCAACCTTTGGAAACTGTAGGTCAGTGTAAGAATAGACTGATTCTCATTCTTTGCTTTTGTTTTGTAGATGTTTAGAACATGTTTAAAAGCCTTGACTTTGTTATGGAAGTGACTGTATCTCAGGACTGCTCTCTGCAATACATATAGAACTGCATATAGACTATATATGGCGAGTTGGGAAGAGATTTAAATATTTGTTGGTAGGTAGAAGGGGAAAAATATTCTGGAAGGCTTGCGTGTTCAGATAATCTCTAAGAAGAAAAAATTGTTAGGGCAGTATTTACTAATCAATATTTATTCAGCAATATTTAATCACATTTAGTGGTGCATGTATCATATGTTTGAAACAGACTTTATTTTCCATTCTTCATTGTATGTGCATATAAATATACTTGGATACTGCCCCAGGAGAATGTTTACATGTAGCAATATTTTAAATACTCAAATACTGATTCAAAAATAATACTTAGTACATATCATGGGACATTATTTATAAAAATTAACTTCTTTCATATGAATAAAAGAATTTGCATCAGGAAGAGTCAGATTCATTAGCCTCCTGATTAATTTTTTCACTCTTTGACGTAAGATCATAGGTAGTGTATAATAAAATGCAACTTAGCTGATTTTTGTTTATATACTGCCTATTACACTAAAGTAATATTCACATTCCTTTCTTTCATATTCATGTCACTCTGTTAAAGTATCATTTCTGAATTTAACTATGTTGATACCTCAATGAAACATTTGATTCAGGATTTGCTTTAGTACTTTGAGCAAGAAATGCAAAGCCAATTTCTGATATGATGTCTTTGCCGATGTGAAACAGTCTCAAAGGTACAAACCACCTTGCTATCATTCTTGTCTGTCTTCAGCTCACAAGTTGTGAGTACTGCTATCAAAATTGTTGCAGTATATGCCTCATAGCAGGTGTTAGATGGAGCTGTTTAAACTGCCCACTCTTTTTTTTGTTCTTAGTCATTTTTATATCCTATTTCCAAGGAGGAGTTATATTCATTTTTCATTGTTATCAGTGAATTTGGACTGTCTTAACACTGTTCTCCTGTGTATCATTCCCTTACTGCTCACTGTAACTCAGTCCAAAGGCTCAATCTGCTTTTGGGTAAGGATTACTTTTTAACCTCTCAGGCTTTCCCATTCTTAATCTTCACCGTAGTAGCAGCCTATGAAGGCAAAGTAAATTGAAAAAAAACAACAGGTATTATTGAAGGGAAGTTGATGGCACAGAGGGAGGGGAAAGACCAGACTGGAAGAAGAGATTTATTTTTTTTGTCTTATATCTGTAAAACATCAGTATTAAACTATTACAGGCCAGTATGAAAAATAGATTTTTTTAATAACATCCTCTTTAAAAAAAAAAAACAGCTGAGAAACCTGCTCAGGAAATCTAAATACTTGTGTTTTTTAAATTTAATTTTCTTTTTTTTTTTTCTGTGCTACTTAATGCTACAGTCAAGTTTTTGAAAATAATGATGTGCGATGTGACTTGAAAATGCTTTAAGTATATTTAGAAGTGACAAACTTCCGGGTGCAACTATTAATGATGCTTCATTTTAGAAAGAGAAAATAGTTCCAAGCCTGAAGATAAATATTTATATCAATAAGCTGGGAGCAACTGTGAAACTACTCACAAGGAGTTTTGTATGAAACATTTGGGTTGTGTCACAGATCATTAGTAAAGAGGACAGAGTAGTCATAGAAACTTGATCTACATTGTTTTATAATTTGGTTTCTTTCATAAGCATTTTAGATTGGTTTGGTGTTTCCTGTATCGGGAACAATATTGCAAGCCACACCAGTAAAACCTCTAAATTCCTAGAAAACTAATTCTGACAAGACCTTACTAGATAGATAGATAGACATAGAATCCTTATCATTACTTCTGTCAGTTTAAAATAAAGAGGAGGGGGGAATGTTGTTTGTGAGACTTATAGCTAAATATAATATCCAGTTCTGGTTTTTAAAAGGGTCTTGAAATGCTAACAAGTGCAGAAGAGATACAGTAGATATCAGTGACAGATGGAGAAAAGATCTTACAGTGATAAACTTAAATAATTTTTTCACATAATTAAAAAAAATTGCCATCAAAGTAACAAGCCAAATCTGTAAGATCTAGGACATGCTGTTCTCAGCATTGAGGGTGGTTAGCTGTTGGCACAAACTGGCAGGAAGATGCTGAATTCCTTATCTTCATCCTTTCCAATTAGGATTAGATGCCTTTTTAAAGCGTGTGTTTTAATCAAATGCAAGTTAACGGGTTTATACGTGGTGAGTGGGGAATTTTGTGTAATCAGTGTTACCAGTGAGTTCAGCTAGTTATTTCTGAGTTTGAAAACCTCTGAAAACCGGCAAGAGGATGGAATAAAAGGGGCATGTGCACAGACATATTAGTATAGTTTTCCTGTTGTTAAAACATCCATTTAATGTTAAAATTAAATTACAGTAATTACTCTTTGCAGGTCGTGGAGTTTTTGTTGTTCCTGTTTGATTATAAATACAGAATTAAGTCAATATACTAATCTTTGTTTTCATGCTTCAGATTCATACTATGCTTTCCATCATGTCTAATCTTCTATTTCTCACAATTTGTTATGTAACTATACAGACATTATTTATCAGCAAAATAACTTTTATTCCTGCTTGGAAATACTGATATTTTGATTTAATTGGAGCTTGTTGTTAAGTACCTACTGTCTGTGGCTGCTCAGTATTTGTATAGGTTGAGCTTCTATTTGGATTTTTTTTATGGAGGAAACAATTTAGAAAGTGCTGGGAACAACCTTCTCTTTGGTGACAAGAATACAGAATGTATTACAGAGAGCTCATGCTCCTAATAATTGTGTGTGATGCTTTAATCATCATGAATATATGAAGATATCAGAGTATTTTATGTTAAACTGTTACACTAACGGGAGACGTAAGTTTGTGCTTTTTAAAACACTGTGGTGATTAAAAGAATTCATCATTACAATTAATGCACAGGTATTACTGTCATTAGAAAGTGGTTCTTGTCCCAGAGGTCAATCGATTAAAATGGTCTATTTAAGGCTTGTATTAATTCCTTCATTTTGAAGGAAGGCATCTTTGTAAATAAAATAATTCTGAATTGTTTAAGTGGTGGTAGCAATCAAGCCAAAGTTCTCTTTTGATGTAAAGAAGTTCCTCTGTTATGATTCATCCAGTATGAGTATTTGGGACATCCCAGATCATGCCCTGCCTGGTCTTTGGATGTCAAAATGATAGCTTGGACAACAATGATGACCACAACTTCATTGTTTTGTGCTCCTTTTTCTTTGTCAAAAGAAAGGTCTTTAACTTGTAAATTAATCATGGAATCGTAGAATACTGGGTTGGAAGCGACCTCAAGGATCATATAATCCAAGCTTTCAAGGTTAAAAAAAAAAAAATATATAGGTTAATTGTGATGGCCCAGCAGCTTGTCAAGTTGAGTCTTAAAACTGTCCAGTGTAGGGGAATCCATCACTTCCCTTGGGAGATCATGCCACTGTCTAATTGTTCTCATGCTGAAAAATTTTCTTCTGGAGTCCAATGGGAATCTCCCCAGGAGTAAGTGGTACCCATTACCACTTGTCTTTTCCATGTGACTCCTTATAAAAACGGAGTCTCCATCTTATTGGTAGCCAGTTTTTATGTACTGGTGCATGGTAATAAGTTCTCCCCTAAGCCTTCTCAAGGCTGAACGAACCCAGTTTTCTCAGTCTTTCTTCATATGGCAAGTCTTCCAGCCTTTTGGTCATCCTCATGGCCTTTCTCTGGTCCCTTTCCAACATGTCTGCAACTTTTTTCTATAGCGGGGACCAAAACTGAATGTAGTACTCTAGGTATGGTCTGACTAATGCTGAGTAGAGTGGGATAATGAGAGTCTATCTCTGCTGGTGATGCCGTTGTTAACGTAACCCAGTATTCTGTTGGCCTTCTTTGCTTCTGCAGCACACTGTTCACTTACGTTAAGCTTGTTGTCCACCAAGTCCCCCAGTTCCCTTTCCACAGGGCTTCTCTCCAGCCAGGTGGATCCCAGTCTGAGCTGTATTCCTGGGTTATGTATTCCCAGGTGCAACACCTTATACTTGTCTCCGTTGCACTTCATAAACATCCTGCTAGCCCTCTCTTCCAGCCTGTCTAGTTTGTCCTGGAGGGTGGCTCTCCCTTCTGGAGTGTCAACTTCCCTACTTATTTTGGTGTCATCTGCAAACTTTATCAGGGTGCTCTTGATCCCAACATACAAATCACTTATAAAGATATTAAACAGCATCGGGCCCAGCATTGATCCCTGGGAGACCTTGCTTGTGACTGGTTGACAGATTGAGAAAGAGCTATTTACTATCACAGTAACCTTGCAACTCTCTAGAACTGTTGGTAAACAGTGATTTACAATGCTATAGTGATATGATTTTCTCAGTCATCTTTGTTTAGAAGGTGTCTGGCTGGTTGTTTCTCTTAATTTTAATTTCTTTATGATCCACAGAGCTAACCCCAGGTTGTACATGCAACAGAATTTTAGCCTGAAGGAGACAGAAGCATGAGTTGCTAAATATAAATCAGTGGCTGACATAAAAAAATAATTAAGTGTATAGCTGATAACAGCTGTATACATTACTGTTGGTTACACAGGGCTATCGGAGGTTAGAATGGTGAAACAATGGAACAGGCTGCCCGTGGATGTTGTAGATGCCCCAACAATGGATGTGTTGAAGACCAGATTGAATGGGGCTTTGAGCAACCTGGTCTAGTGGGTGTGGCAGGGGGAGTTGGAGCTAGATGATCTTTAAGGACCTTTCCAAACCATTCTATGATAGTATAGGGGTGTTCAGTAGTGAAGTTTTTAGGGAAGAGATACATCCATAGTCAAGTGTGCTCATTACTGAGAAGTGTGAGGTAGATACATCAAAACTTGTAAATTAATCATGGAATCGTAGAATACCAGCTTGGAAGCGACCTCAAGAACCATATAATCCAAGCTTTCAAGGTTAAAAAAAAAAAAAAAAGTTAATTGTGATGGCCCAGCAGCCTGTCAAGCTGAGTCTTAAATGGGAGATCATGCCACTGTCTAATTGTTCTCATGCTAGGAAATTTCTAGCATTTTTATCTTAATATATGGAACTGAAAATGAGGTTTTGCTTGTTGTGTTGTTTCAGTGCACTGTAACAGAATGTGCATTTCAGTGAATGTGAGAGTCTATATTGATTTAAAAGTGGGCTATTCTAATTGCCTTGAAGTTTCTCTCCTTGAAGTTATCTGAAATCTGCTTTTCATCTAAAGAATATGAGATAGTATATTACATAACTTTAGGGGAATTTGAACAAGAGATTCCCAAGATGCAGCCCTTCCCAAAATCCAGCATTTTGCAGAAGTTAATTGAAGGTTTCTTCTGATCTGCCCATAGTATATTACTCCCTAGGACTTTTGTTTACTAATCCTGGTGTGAGGCCTTTTCTCATGGGAGAACTTGGAAGGAAAAATAAAAGATATAGCATTAAATTACAAGCATTAACAAGTGAATCTAAAGAGATTGAAAGCTGCACATGCAGCAAATGTTAGAAATGTTTGGAAATGAGAGTATCTAAACTTGCCAGTTATTTAATTAGGTATTGATGCATGGGTCTCTTGAATGTAAGTTGCACCGAAGCACATACTGACTCTGAGCTCTGCCTTAAAATTTTGAGAGAGCAATTACTAAGCATCCTGCAGCTGCTTCCTTCTGTAGGTCAGGGCTTCACTTCTCAGTAAGTTTACTTGAATACAGCTGCTACTTTAAAAGGGTCTCTGGTTGCTTTATGGAAGATGGTCAATTGGATGTGTAAGTGGTCACCATTACTGTGTCCAGGTGGTCAACGGTTGAGGGAATGCAGCTGCTTTCTGCCACAGCCACAAGCTGTGATTTGAAAGCCCAGTCTTGCCAGGAGTGGCTCTGGAGCCCCACTTGTTTCCCCCAGAGGTGAGGTGTGGGCTTTTGGTACTGCCCATTGATAAACGGGACTACCTGATGCATGTATGAAAAAAAAGTGTTGATCCCAGGGGAAGAAAGGATGACAAATTCAGTTGAGACTTGACTGACCCTTTCTATACTTCTGTTTCAGGCTGTACTGATGATAACATGGTGGTATGAAAGTGAACACCTAAATCATAAAGCTCATTCACTTGATGTGACACATTAGTTGTTTTATAATGGCTTCTGCAACTTTTCTTCCTCATCTGAGAAGGTACCACTGACATAAATGAGGCATTTCTTTTCTCTGTGCCTCCTGGCTTTCTTCATGCTTGCTTCTCTGTAGACTGTACTGCTTTGGAGGAGAGATAAAATCCCTCTTTAATCACACTTCTTGTCACCTGTTGATACTCTTGACAGCAATTTCAGTTTTGTTATTAAGCTTGTGGTGTGTAAAAGGATAAAGGTGTTTGCACTATATCTAAAGGGAAATAAGAATCACCTGTTTCTAAAGGGAGCATCAATGAGTACTGAAAGGATTGGATGGAGAATATTGGGTCAGCAAAGGGAATCTTCATTAAAGGAGGAAGAATGGAGTCCAAGTGGAACACTCCACAGACACCAGCTAATTACCACAGAGTTCTTGTTATTTATTGCACTAATACTGACAGAATTTATATTTTATTTATATTAAACTTATTTTCTGTGTGCTCTTAAGAAGCAATGATTTTGACTAAGGTAAGAGAGTCTGTCCTGGAGCAGAAAACTGAATATAGTCTGACAAGATGCAATTTGTGAGGAGCAAAAGATAACAGACTTTGATAAATAGTAAAAGGAAGATTAATATTAAAGGACGATAATCTGATACCCAAAAGGTAAAGAGATTTAGTGGTTGTGGGGTGGGGTTTCAGCTTTGCTTGTTTTTTTGGTTTTTGTTTTTTTCTTCAGACAGAACATACGAACAGTTATTTGAAAGTCATGTCAGTTGTGTTAATACGGAATACACTGCACAAAGCAGTACAACCTGAGGAGTAAGAACCAAAATACTTGTTTTCTACCTAGCTTGTATTTATAAATTCTCAAGGAAACAAAAACATATACAGCATGTTGTCCTTCAACATTATGGGCTAATTCCAATGAAATGTATCCTCTTCTCTGTTTTTAAACTCCCTATCAGCACAGCTTTGAAAAATGGAAAGCTTGTTCATGTTTTGTTTATATGGACAAAGGATTCAAGTTTCTCAGTTTCCTTTCCTTTCATTTAATTGAAAGTTCATAGCACATGCTCCAGTTCCTTCCAATGGTCTTGCACAAATACTTCTGTATGCTGAAAGAACATCTGAAGTGCTGGATTCATGAAAATTTTAATCATTTAAACAACTGAAAATAGTTTTGAATCTCACTTCTGCTTTAGGAGGGCTGGAATTTCTGATACTGCTCAAATGCTCAAGCTTGCCTACAAACAGCTGATGCCTGAAGCATCTCGTGCTCAGTGTAACTGTTTGCAGAAGTGCTGCCTCACAAAGAGGTGGACTGCCAAACTTGCATGTGTTTCTGAGCTGTTCCGTGACCCTAATCAAACAAAACCACAAGTATTGGGAAACTGCAGAAATCTCAATAACAGAAGCTTTATTTTGGCCTAGTTCAGCCAACAGAACTGTATTTAATTAGAATTAAAAGTATATAAGGTGGGATACCTTCGGAGACTAATTTGATAAAACAGATTGTCTGTTTGCAGTTCACACTAGTAATAAAGGTCTTGAGAAATAATTATGGTTTGTGTCTGTGTAGTGTGAGGCTGTGTGGTTTGCTGCAACCCTGACTTCAAGGGTCTTGCTCCCAGCACAAAAAGACTATTGCTGAGAGATCTGTAGAGCTAAATTTGTGTCAGAACTATTTCTTACTTTACTCTGTGGCAGGACCTTTAATACCATATCAAGTCTAGTCTCTTAGTCATGCTTAATTTTATATAGGAGTGGAGATGTGATACCATTTGACCTTCAACAGCCAGTATAAATGCTGTATTGTTTTGGGTACCATCCGCTGTGTCCTGGTGGCTTTCACAGGTGGGCAGTTGTCCATCTGTGCTTAGTCTGGATCAGTCTTGTATTACTGTGTTAGGTGGCAAACAATAAATTGATGTTTGTGACTATGTAGCCTGGGTGTGTGTCTCGTGCCCAGTTTCGTTGTGGTAGTCTGCATCAGAAAATGATTTTAGGGTTTCAGATATGTTTAAGTGCTTTCTGCTGTGGAGTGCAGTCAATTTAAATTACTTTGTCATGCAGCAAAGCTTTGGTACTTGAAGAATTCTACCTGTAGTATTCTCTTTATTGGCACAATAATGAAATCATGGTTGCTTGTGTTTAGGAAAAGATGCATTTATTTAATGTTAGCTTTATGTACTCTTTTGTGGCTGCCATATGTAAGGCATAAAAAATTAACACTTTAAAAAAGAAGAAAAAAAAAAGGGGGGGAAAAAAAAAACAAAACAACACTCTTCCAGCATGTTGTGGTGGAAGAAATGCATCGTTACAATTCCACAGCATGGTGCTCGCTCTTTCATTAGGCTTTATGACTATGTGAAGTTTTTCGTGCAGTGCTTGTTTTGGCTTGACTGAGTCTCAAGACTGCAGTTTTACATATGGTTCTAACAAAAGTAATCCTTGTGTCATAGCTGGATGTATAGACTTAGGTCAATAGTTTAGTATGAATATATACACTACCATAAATCCGGATGGTAAAAATACATGTATAGTCAAATTCTAAGGTAGTTTTCACCATAAAAGATACTATTTCCTTTCAGTATTTAGTTACTTGCTTGGTTGTCTTTAGACATTTTAAAAATGAATGGTAATTCATGGAAGATATTTTTACATCTAATTAGGCAGGAATTCAGATCTACTGTTTGGGGCAGGGAGCAAAAAAATCAGTAAAACTCTGGAAGGCTGCAATCAAAACAGTCAAGTCAGAAGCAAATGGATTAAAGACCTTTTGAGTTGTGTTGGCACTCTCTCCTTTTTCAGAAAGTATTTAAACCAACAGCTTGAGCTTCATAAGCTTGAAATATTTCTCAAGTGTTTGTTGATGTGAATTACTTTCTAATGAAGTCATAGTTGTTCTCCCAGACACAGTAGTATTTCTTCTCTTACTTTTTTTTTTCATTCTGCTTTGTGTATTATACCTTGAAGACAGAACAGGCATATAAAAATCAAATATTGCTCAGGATACTTCCAAGTTTCAACTCTAAAGCTTTACAGTCATATTAAATGACTCAAGGCTGGAGCTCAATATAACTGTATATGTAAAGAAATACTGCAGCCCTTGACATGCTTTAGAGTTTCAAAGAAAATGTCTATCATTGTCAAGAATAACTCAGATGAAAAGTTTTTAACACCCAAAAGTAAGAGAATTGGGATGGTTGGAAAGGAATCTGCAAATGATAAATTTTCATTTAAATATGTTTCATCTCCCATGTGAGATTGAGCACTAAGCAAAAAAGAAATATCACCTGATTATATAGTGGGTAGAGTTTTCAGCCTTGTATGGCTAAGCATGATACAAATATCTAAATACCCTTTTCCATATATTCTACAGAAATCAGCATCATAGGCAACTGCCCTTCCTTTCCCTTGCTATGTTTAGTTCAGATGTAATGAAACATGATTGTTTTATCTACTGTTTGGTAATGGTCTTAATTTTGATTTTACTGCTGAAATAAATAGCTTTCTGTTTGCAGAACCTTTGTCTTTTTCAGACTGCTTGATTCATAGCTTCTGAAAAAATACATCTGTTTACTAGATACTGATTTACTTTAGGCAGCTGTTTCCAGGTATCTTGTTCTGTAAAGAAGAGGGAGGAGGCTTTGAGTAATGTAGAGCTGAAACTGTGAAGTCATGATTTCCTAATGACTAATGTGTATTATAGCTGAATGTAAATTTGGAGTATTTATTTTACAGTGTCCTGAGTTGTTCAACCCTGGGCCGTGGAGCTGCACAGTGTTGTGTGTGTCATTTAGGCTGGTTGAACAGAATACTCTCTTCTGGCAATAGCTGGTAGAGGAAGGTTGGGGAGGGGAGGATAACTACAAGGTCAAAAGTCCTAAGGAGACCTTATGACCTTATGATGTATTCATGATGTGTGGATCTGCTTCATAATCTGTAATGAAATCTCTGGCATAAAAAAAAAAGTAGCTAAATCTGCAAACCGTTCTGCTGGTTCAGTTAGCATCTTTTTTTTTGTTGTGCTTTTTATTTTACTCTATTTTTTTTTATGTTAACAAAGTAAATAGGTAATGTCCTTCCCAGAATACTGGGTGATTTTCAGAGGCTTTTAGTTTCCCACAAAGTTTGGATTTGCTTATACATTGGGGCTCTGCTGTAGATGGAGGCAGACAAGAAATAGTCATTGTGTGTTTTGGAAACACTGAAGTAATCCCATAAAAAGTCTCAATTGTAATAAATTGTAATAAATTGTAATATTTATGTGGGGAGTATACATGTGAGCTGATTAGTACAGCTCCAGGTTGCTTGAACTGAGAAGTATTCAGTTCTGCATAACAGGTAATGTAGTCCAAACTATATTTGGGGTTTTTCTTTAAACACATCCCTAGGCACTGGACAGCGTTAGTGCAATTTATCCACCTGTGTACCAAGTCCTGCAGAAAGGAAGATTACATTTAATAATCATCAAGAAACTGTCATCTTAAAGCTGAAAAACCTATTGCTTCATTTTGAAGTAGCTTCTAGCTCATCCAGAATGAGAAATATTTAACAGCTATGAAGAAATACTAATACATTAACCTTCCTTCAGTATAGTAATTTTTAAAATTGAGGGGTTTAGTTGTAAATAATATTTCTGAAATTAATTTTTAATAGCATTTTATTTTCTTCCCTTGTTGAAACATGCAATAAATTATAGTATGCTCTTAAAAAAAAAATCATTGTATTTGAGTTTAAAAAATGGAAGAAAAGTCAAGACAATTGTCTGTTATATCTGTTTTTGTCAGCAACATCAGTTGAATGATTTCCCATTTATCACTAGCTGTAACATTCTTTGTTTTTCCTTCTTTCAGAAGTGAAGCCGACTTGCATATTCAACAGCATGGAATATTATGACGGAGACATGTTTCGAATGGATGCTTGTCGTTTTTGTCGATGCCAAGGTGGAGTCTCTATTTGTTTCTCTGCCCAGTGTGGTGAGCTACACTGTGACAGGTACTATGTACCAGAAGGAGAGTGCTGCCCAGTGTGTGAAGGTACAGTAATTTTTTTTGCTTAGAGGTTATCCTGTTTGATTAGTAATTCTGCTTCATGGTCTTTCAATGCAAATGAGCAAATAAGTGCTTTACTTTGTTCTTCTAAAGTTTGCAGATTCCTCCTTAATTCAGTTTATTTCTACATTTTCGTTGTGTTGTGTTGCCTTTGTTCTTTGCAGTGCTTCTCTGACATTGACACACCACCCTTTTTATACAGAGCTGTTCTGAGTTTCCTTTTCCTTCTGCATCAGAACTTCTTCAGACATGGTCAAGTGTACAGTAGTTTTGGGACAAACCTTCTTTCCAGAGGACATAAACTGTTCCTAATTTCTGCATCACATATTTAGACAGGATCCTCCAAAGAAGTGGTGGCCACTTCCATTGCCCTTCATCCTGTTTCATACAGTCTTGTTCTGTTCTGCTAGAGCAATGCATACATCCTCTTTTCTCTACAGTTATAGCAGAGAAATGGGGCAGTAATCTGACTTCAGTGTTTTTCTCTTAATCCTTTGTGCAGTTCTGACAGCTGCCTTCTCTGCTTGTTAGGCCTGCAGTCCTCCTAAAAAGGCTTCTGTGGGAAATTTCATTTGACCTTTTTGTGCACAGTAGAAGATGTGTGATGCATCTTCTAGCAGTAAAAAAAACAGGATTCCAGGGGAGGGATATGGGTCTGGTACTCTACACTTGCATCTCACCTCAGTGGGAGTCAGGTTATGGCAATGATATAAAAGGCTTGTGAAGCACTCCTGGTCCCTCTGTTAATATGTGAATTTAGGAATGACTTCTCAGTAAGCAAAATAACTTGGAAATCTCAAATCTCTTAAGAGGAAAAGAATCTAATTATTAATGTCACATTCAAGCACTTCATATGATATCAGTGTTTTTGTAGTTCCTTTCAGGAGTAAATAAGCCAAAAGATCCATAATATTTGTGTTTCATTCTAGTCAGAGAATTGTAAAAGTAAAGAACCTGATAAAAATGAGTCTTAAGATGCAGCTAGAAGAGTTGGACCTTCTCAGTCAGCAGAGGATCTAGTGAAGGATCCCATGGATTGTTTTGTTACAAACTAGTGAAAACTTCTTCAGAGATTTAAAAAAAAATAAAATCTGGATAATGCAGTATCAGGGTGGTAGGGTAGGAAGTAATTCTTTAAAGAATATTTGTATTTTCATATATTTTAGTGCATCAGTTCATGGTGTTCACATATAGAGAAGCTAAAATAAAAATGCTGTGGTCTTGAGCATTCTAAAGAAATACCAGTACATGTTGCCCTGTGTTTAAGGTTTGGTCAATACATTAATTTTTGACTATAGTTTGAGGCAGGATGCTAGCCTTCTTGGTCTGTCTTGTTACAGCTATGCCTATGCTTTTAAGAGAAATCAGTGCTATACCATCATTTTATGACAGAGTAGAAAAGTTTAGAGAAGGCACACCTGATGTGGTGAAACACTTACTGAGTATGTGTGAATCTGCTCATGAAGAAATCACCGTATGAGCTGCTGATGGTATAGAATATGGGAAATTTGTTGGTTTTTCCTGTAATGAATATTTTTCACATATGTGAATATTCTGAAATTTGGCATTATTAAATCATTATGACTGTATGTAGATACATAAACATTGCATGTGTATCTGCTATATGCTATATTTGGGCTCTCTGTATCAGGTCTATCATATTCAGATTTGGGTGACTATTTTCCATGGTGGACAGTTCTAGATACATCCCTTCTCCTCTTTGGTGATTTAAATATTCAGCTATCTTGTGATTTAGCAATAAATTGTTCTCCCATAGATTCATACAAAAAAAAAAAAAAATTAAGTTGATTTCTCTGTTTTTTGCAACCTTTGAATCAGACTTTCAAGAAAATGTGTTAATATTTCAGATTGGGTTTGAGTTGTGCATTAGGCCTGTAATGGAAATTTCTTCTTGAGACAGGTCCTTAGTAGACAGAATTAAATGGATAATGATTTGTAATTACTGAATACGATCTCCTTTTTCAAGTAATGGGTGTGATTTCATTTTCTCTTGGCTGAGATAAGTTACAGCATCCTTCATCAAATCATCTGGTGCTGTTTGTCTTGGTTGTTTCTATTGTTTGCTTTTCTGATAGGGCTTGTAACACTAAATCAAGGTGGTCTGATTTCGACTTCTGAATGTTTGGATCAAAAGATATGTCTTTGTTTTTACTATAAATTCCTTTAGATACAGAATTCTTTTAGGTGAGTCTAGGCAACTGGCTCCATTAATGTATAATAAATTTCCTGGTTCTTGTAAACACTTAAAGAAAGCTCTCATCCCTTTCTTAACTTGAATTATGTTAAGTGACACCTAAATTGACAAGGTTAACTTGTTTAAATTGGCAGAATATATACTTAACAGCCTACCTATTCATGCATTTTCAGTTGGTGAAGAGGTGGCATTTTTTTCTACCTACTCTCTTTTTATTTGATTATTCCATGACTGATTTGTTTGATTCCTGTCATTGCTTCCTATTAATGTTTTCCTGATTAAAGAAAGAGAAATATATAAATATAATGCCACCTTTTCTGCAGCAATGTAAAAATGGCAAATGGTAAATTTGATGTGCATTTGTGTAGTACAGATACAAGCCTTAGCTTTTTCTCAATATCCTGTAGGATATTTTAGCATCAGAAAATGAAATTTGCTGGGCTCAGCTTATATTCTTAAATACTACTGACCTTTTAAAGGTACCAGAAACTTTGTGCTTTGACCTGCATAGAAGACTATTACAAATAACAGAAGTCTTACATTGCTTTTCTGTGCTTTTTTTGGTATGCCTGTGTCAGTCAAAATCACACCGAATGATAAAAATTCACTTTGCTTTTATGTGTATGATTTGATTTTTGGCTAAGTCAAAATAGCTAATTACAGCTGCAAGGTAATCCTAAAATTTAAAAGGTGCGAAGTTAAGAGATGAGGATATATTGTGATTTTTAAAAATGTCTTATTTTCCCAAACACCAGTTTCTATACTGACTCATTTTGCTAAAATTGGTAATATCACTAAAATTCAGGGTAAGAGTGAATGCCAGCTATAAGTTGTGTTCATTTTACTCTGAATGTTCAGACTTTGATGCTGTCATAAGGTGATACAATGAATTATAAGAGCACTCAGTATTGCTTCTGGTTTTATCTACACTTAAAATGCACTGCCTTCCTTCCAAAGTTCAGAGAAATATTTCATTGAGTTGTTTTGTTGTTTGGTTGGGTTTTTTTCTTTTTAGATAGGTCATTTCTTCTCTTTCAAGTCCTTCAAGCTTAGCATGACTTATGGATAAGTGACTAGTTTGTTTGATGTCTATCTGATGTCTGCTTTTAATTTATTTATTGTTTTTAATAGATGGAATTTACTTGAATATATAATTTATTTTATTGCTTGCTTTGAAAACTTAACCAAATTACTGCACATTCTCACATATTTAATTTTTAAGTCTACATCTATCTTTTTATTAGTTGTCATGATAAATTGCCTACATTCACACAGTGTGGTTTTTTTACTGTTAAAATCAGTGTGACTACATTTCTGCAGAGTAAAAACTGCTCCTTTTTCAAGTCATAAATTATCATGTAGAGTTGCTTTATTTATTTGCATGAAACTTGAAGAGAAATCTTACCTAAATTATCTTACCTAAATCTTATCCTAAAATTCTGTTATTTAAATGCTGGTGTCTTAATTTAATTGCTGGCAGTTTAAGTGGGTCTTGTAGCTTTTAAGGGGAAAAAGCTCAACTGAAATGAAATTGAAAACTGAGACAGATCATCTGTTCAGGAAAATTAGTATATCTCCAAAACTGTGATGAGATGTAGCTTCATGGAGTCTCCTTGTTCCATCAGGGACTGTGCCAGAGGTCTCATCTTTGCTCATTCTACAGAACACTGGTGCAATGCTGACATGAGCAATTCCAATGGCTCGCTGAGATGTTTTCAGTTACCTTCAGAATTTAAGTTGGTATAGAAAAAAAAAAAAAATCAGTAGCTCTTAAGATCCATTCTGTTTTGAAGAACAAAATCATAAAATCAAAGTATTAAGTCTTGTAATTGTTACATAGAAAATCTTGGGTTGAAATAGTTAAAAAATAGAACACTGAATTTGTGAATATTATGTGTAAGATGACTTAGGTATTTTAATATTGAAATTTATTGTCAAGAAAATTAAGTTGTTGCCTCTCTTATCACTGCATACCACAGTGTGGTTCTTTCATTGTTTGATAGTGGCCGTACTTGATTATTGCAGTTACTCATACATAAAGTTTAGGTATAAAATAGAGGATTAAAACTTCTTGTTCTCTTGCAATTCCTCTAATTTCAGACCCAGTTTATCCAGTAAATAACCCTGCTGGCTGCTATGCCAACGGTCAGATCCAGGCTCATGGAGACCGCTGGCGAGAGGATGACTGTACTTTCTGCCAGTGCATCAATGGAGATCCACACTGCGTTGCAACAGCCTGTGGACAGAGCTGTCTAAATCCTGTTAAAGTCCCTGGGGAATGCTGCCCAGTCTGTGAAGGTAAGACTGGTATTTCCTCTAGTATGCTTCAGTTTGTCATGGCAGATGTGTATCTGGCAATTCCTGGTTTACCTGAAAATTTTGGAGGACTGAAATAGCTGGTACAGGATTGTCTGTGACTGAATAATCTACAGAGGGCAGAAAAAATAATCACTGTTTAACTACACCTCCGTGTGGCAATCCGTGATACTCATTGGCCCAAAAATTATAGCAAGTGATCATTTAAGACCAGTATTGTTCTCTAATTTGTCTCTTAGTTTTGCTTAAACCTTTTTAATAAATATAGAATTTAGAAGATCAACATGTTCATCAGCTGATATTACTGATAATTTAATTATTCTTGGTTTCTTATTCATCAGTGTCATTTAGTTACAGCTAAAAATCCCTTTGACCAATTAAGTTTGACATTGGACATAATTATTTCAGTGAAACTTAAAATTATGATAACATATGGGAGATAGTTTAATTGTTAAAAAGTTTAAAATTCAGTTTTCATTACCTTATATCTTTCAGTATCATATACATATATATATCCTTTATAACTGACTATCTAAGTATATGGTAATTGCTTGCCCAGCCTGGCAAATGAAATGTGAAGATTTGCAAACTGAGACATAAAAAAAAAATATTAGAAAAATTGTATGTATGTATGTTCAGAGTTGGTTTTTATGGAGTAGTCATTCATCATGAAAAATACCAGACTGGATAAATTTAGAAATGGTTCATCTAGACCTACAAACATTTGTGGGTGCTCACTGAGCTACCACTTTACATTTTTCCTGTTCCATCTGTGATAGAATGAAATTAATTTTGTGTAACTGCATGTGTCTCGGGGACCTTCTTGTGTTGCAGTATTCATCCGAGTTTACTGGGACACTTGCTTTTTTAGGATAAACTTGAGTGGCATAAAAATTTCTTACAGGCGGTCTTTTATTACAAAATTCACATCACAAGATATGAAGGAGGTGGTAATGTATAAATGCTGCTGGTGAACTGTAGAGTTGCTACTTGCACTGAATTAATTTTACAATGAGGAAGCAGGTTAACTGCTTTTTAAATCCCAGTGGTCTCCGCATGATGGATATCGCAGAGTATATGCCATCAACCCCTCATTATATAGTGTCTGTGAGCAAGCTTGGGAAGGTGGCCCAGGGAAAGAGGCTGATGGAAGTATTTTCAATACACTGGGGGGTTCTTTTCCTCCACTGAGAGAGGGATAGACAAATGTCTCTGGTTTACTGTTCCCAATTGGAGGAAACAGATGAGAGATAATTGGATTAAATGCTTATCTATATCAGAATGAGATAATTATGAAGAACCGTGGGAAGCAAACACAGGGCAGAGCGTAGGCTTCTGTTGTTCATTACTAAAGGTTCCAATATAGCCAAGCTGTAACGGGGTTTTTACTCATAGAAGCAGAAGTAGCTAGTAACTGCTTAAGTCTGTAAAAACTTTTGTTGTTGGGGGTATTGTGCTAAATTATACTTAATATAAATGGTGTCAAGATCGAGACTGACACAATAGCACCATGGAGACAATATTTAAATGAGATTCTTGTGCTGTGTTACTTATATTTGCTCAGAAAATAATCTGACTCGTTATTTTATTTGTCATGTTAGCTGTTTTATGATGTACACTCAATTGTAGTCATTGGATTTTGAGTGTGTCACCTGGAGGAGAATAATAATGAATTATATTTTAGACAACTTCCTAAATTTTAAGCTTAAATGCATTGCACTTGACTTGGTGTTTCTTTGATAGCAAAAGTAGACAAAGGTAGACAATTAAACAATCAATGGGTAATGAAATTACATAAAAGATGGAACCAGCAATTAGTGGAACCAATTAGTGGAAATAGTTTTAGTTCATGCTGGGAGGGCATTTGGGCGTATTCAGGTACAAGGGATCAGATGATACCTGAAAACACACTCGAATCCTCTCTTCTTCCTTCCCTTCCCTCCCCAACAGCAAACAAAACATAATTATGCTCCATAATGCCAAGCTATTTAATTTCAGGAATTTATATTTGAGAATATTTTAAGGATCAAAAGTCTGGAATGTTAAAAGTCAGCCAAGAGTTCAGATCTTAGAAATAAAGGTATAAAAGATTGCGTTTCCAAGTAGCTTTGGATGACTTTCTCAGATGTTGAGCAATTTCTCATACTTAAGAACGTATCTTACAATAATAATAAAGCAAAAAATCCCTGAGAAATGAACCAATCTAGGGTACCAGTAAACTTCTTGAAATTATGCTTTAGGGTATTAAATGAGCTCAAGGCTGTTATCTTGTCATCAGCAGCCTGAATATCTACATATATTAGAGAGCAAGGTGTTACCAGATTGAAAGCTTGCTAATTATGGAGACCTCTGTGTTTTTCTGAATCTGTTAACATTTTTCTTGAAAAGCTTGCATTAAGAAAATCCCAGAACTTTAGGAAAAATAATAATCTGTTTGATATTGGCTAGTTGCATACTATGAATTTTTAAATTATTTTTTTAAAAAGTAAAAATTTGAGCTGATGGCATCAGGGACTTGTGATTTAGCCATAGACTTAGGGCCTACCACCAAAGTCAGATAGCATCATGTGTCTTAAGCCATAAATCTGATATCATAGTGTTTGTATATGGAGTTTGATGCATGGGTGGAAAAAATACTGTCTGCTTTCTTTACAATACAGCTATGGCTTGACAACCTACTAAGCAAGGGGCTTCTTTACATTTCTCTCTTTGTAGTAGGACTAAAGTGGGGAGGTATGCATGCCATGGGAAGACAGGCCTTAAAAACATTTCTTCCTTTGCACATTTTACTGTCCTGAGTTTTGCTCATATAGTATTAAGGACAACATTGTCATATCTGAAATGCTGGTTTATTTCTGTCATCAACTAGCCAGCTGACATCTCTTGTTTTAACCAGGTAGGCTGCATAGGTCAGTACTCTTCCTTCTGCTTTTACATTAGTTTCTCAATCATTTTCCTGAAGGTTGTATCTGAGGTTCTGCTTTCAATACTTTCGTCAGTGACCTGCAGGCATGGTGAGATCAGGGGAGAAGGTCCTGGCTGGGAAGCTAGCTGACAATCCCTTGATTTTAAAGGCACTAATGAAAAAGATGTGCATATACACATACCATTAGTGAAGATCTATAATCAATAAAATACATTCCATGCATAGTTTTTCCTAAGAGGATTTAAAAAAATCAGTGTCAGCCATATGATGCTTTCATACATATAAATCTGCATATCTGTAGCTTAACCTTAATTTCTCAGTATAGTGTGTAAGCAGAAGTGTTCATGGAATCAAAGCTCAAGCATTACTGAGGTTGTACCAATAGCTTAAATCTGCTGTTCTGTGCTCTTCAGTCTGTTCTCTTTTTTTCCCTATCCTGCATCAGTTATCTCCTTTTTAGAAAAAAATGAAAATCCTTATCTAGTGTGGGCTAAGTTCTGGGATCACTGGTGTTACAAAGATGTTTGTATCATGTATTTTGTTTTGAGTGTTGAGGAATAGAGAGAAGTTTGTGGGACATGAAACCGACAGACAAATTCTAATCAAAGCCACTTGTTCTCTCCTGGCTGTGGCTCATCCAAAGTAAATGGTTATTAGTATCAGTTACTTCTGACTTTTCCCCTCTGTCTTTGATCTAAATGCTACTGCACCTACAGTTCTGCCAATTCAGTTATATCCTGGCTGGTTTATATCAGTTTCAATGAAGAAAGTATCTGTTTCTCTAGATAAGTTTACATTCCTGCAGCTATATAAGGATAAAATGATTCTTGGATTACATTTTAAAAATATTTTGCAGTAAGAGATCAAATATAATGTAGTAGAAATTCTCTAAACATAGGTTCTTGAAAGAGCAGCACAGTACATCAGCACACAATGTTTTCAGTCTTTGAACCCAGCAAATTCAGACCAAACTAGAACATTCCCTCTCCCTCATGAGAAAATCATGGTATTCTTATTACAGCAGTGAGGAAATGGGAGTGCAAGAATTGTAGAGACTGAAGTTACACAGCAGCAGCTGTTCACAATGTTCTAAATTAGAGATCAAGGAGTAACAATTGTGATTCCAATATTACCACGCAGCCTTGATTTGTATTGGTTTTCTGCAGTAAATCCTTTTTTAATACTTATTCATATGCTGTTTACAGGTATCCATAATGTATATCTTGTATATGCATGTGGCCCCCAAGATACATGTTCCAGTATTGACTGGACACACAAATTGGTTTGAAATCTATAATTTTCTGAATGCTTGTCTAGGGTTTGCTGGACTTGGAGAAGAGGGTAATTATCCAGCTCCCTTCACCCCTTTCATATTTGGATCTTGTATACTGATGCTGCTGGTGGAAGGGGGAGGTTAAGTGAAGTGCTCAAGATGTTTTACACTGGAGCTCCATGGGGAAATCGGTGGGGAGGAAGAGACGGGAACATGGGATAGGTTTATGGAGGATAGGGGTGTGTATGAAAGTGGTGCTCCATTATGGTGGATTTGCATATGAATTTAGTCTTCAAATCTGTGGGCAGCCTTTCTTGAGTCGCATTGTAGTTAGTATCCGCTAGTATCTGCGTTGGGTCCAATTCTAATGTTTTCACAAGCTCAGATCAAAGCTAAATTTATTTATCTACAGACAACAAAGCTAAAAAGGGCAGCCAATATCTTGGAGAGCAGAGTATTAATTTGTATGTTTTAAAGCAGAGAATTGGCAGAAAGATGGTGATCAAATTCAGCAAGGGAAAATACAGTGTGCTGTGCTTGGAGGAGTTTCCTTGAGTCCTGAAATAGATAAGTTATTAAATAATAGTTCTCTTTGAGAAGCCTTGCAATTAAGGGCAAGAAAAAAGTTGTATGTGAATTATTAGAGCCTTGAGAAGGCACCATATTTGAGTTGCGATCCAGAGTACCATTTGCAAGACCTGAAGTAATCCTCTTTGCTCATTGAGCTACGGATGTGTATGTCCTTAGCTGACATAGTAAGTCCATGGTTCTGTTCTGAACATTATTTCCTGGAAAATGAGGGAAGCAGGCTGGGAAGAATCAGGAGAGCTGTGATCACAATCCAGAATTGGCAAAACATGTCCAAGGAAGACAGACTGAATAAATTTTATTGGTTTAACTTAAGGAGAAAATTACAAAGTTGGAATGAGAAGACACCGGTCTTCAAGTGACTAAAACGTTGCAACAAAGAAAAAATGGAACTGAATTGTAAGAGGAAATGTGTTTTGAAGAAAGTTGCTGAAAGTTCCTCCTGTGACATGTCGTGACTAAGATTGTCTTTTTGATGCGTTGAGGACATCTGAGTTTGTACTTAAGCCTCAGTGAAAGGACGTTCACTTGAGAAATTACATGCATAACTGAAAGCGGTAATTGTAATTCACTTGTATCTTTCACTTTATGCAACTGTAACATCTAAATGATCAAAAACTGTTTTGGCAAGATGTCCTTTTTATAGTATGTCCACCCCTGTCACTTCTTCCCATTCTATTTTCTGACACAGCAATGCCTGTGGGGTTTGCCAGAGGCAAATAGATAAAAGCCCAAGATGTGGGCAGGGGGCTGTGATTCCAAGGCGAGGACAGAAAGCAAAGGTCACTGATAAGTCATGAGGCTAGAGATAGAGGCACACTGAGACAGTTTAATGTGGCAGGGAAGATCTTTCTTTATCAGCTTGTCCCCAAGCTCAAGTACTTCAGTTGATGCAGCTTTTCAAGGTAGGCACCTCCTTTCACTGGTGAGAGCTGGGAAAAGCAGGCCCATCACATTCTGTGGAGCTAACACAAAGAATTAGTTTTAAGCTTCTGATGGATGCTTCTATATAGCTGCTGTAATGATATTGATCCTTTGGGATTTGTCTGTTTGTTTAATCTTTTATCTATGTAGTCTGTTTTTTCTATCTTTGTTTTTTAGACTCTTTTGTTATGAGCCAAGGCTTAGGAAGTCATACTGACCCTCTGCTTTCCCCACAGTTTTAGAGCAAATGGCTTCTTGCAGCATGAAGTCTCAGAGAACCCATTTCTACAAATTTAATGAAAACAGCTAGGTAGAGGGGAAGTGATTTTTCAACTGCCATAAGGGACTGCAGAATTTTGGTATGTGCTCACACTCCTATAGGCTGGGAGGTTCTTCATTAGAGCTGTTCTGTGTACCTATCCCATTGGAGGTAACCATATCCGTTGGCAATCAGGCTGCTATTAGTACTGCAGATTACAGAGCTACTTGTTTCTCTATTGGGATAAAAATTGTTTATTTTCTAACTAAAATTGGTATGGATTAAATACTATTTCCATTTAAAATTATATTTACCCCCAAAAAATAGCTATTTAGTGTCAATAAATAGTAACATATGCATAACATCAAACAAACTAGTGATAGAAATATCTATGTTTCCCTCAGGCCATCTACATCTGTGGACAGCTATCTGCAAATTTGATAGGATGTTGATTTTGTTGATGTTGTTTGGTTTGTTTTGTTTTTTGTTCAGTTGGGGGTTTTTGTGTTTTGTTTTTGTTGTTGGATTTTGCTTGTTTTTTGTTGTTGGGTTTTTTCTTTTTTTTTTTTTTTTCCTTTTAACAAGATAGCAAGTGCTCAGCACTGGCACTAATGCCAGAAATGTCCCTTGGAATAGTCTATGGTCACTTCTGTTCCCTTGCACCTCCCAGAGACTCAAGTTATTCACAGTAAAGCTGCAGCCCAGTCCAGTGATAGGCAGTAATTGGTTATCTCACAGTACGTCCTTCTGCATGAGAGCCCTCAGGTATAGGTGGCAGGGTGCCAGCATAAGCTGTGAATGAGAAATTAAGTGTTAAACAAAATCCCTTTGGAAGACTTTCATGAATAAGGCCCACATTACTTTGCTGTCATTATGGCTGACGCTTTATCTTCACAAAAAGAAATTAACATTTTCATCAATAAAGGGCTCCAAACTCTAGCTGAGATGTAATTCAGTTCAGTTCCTTTAGCGTGTCCAGCACTTCATTAAGTAAAAACAGGCAGCAGAGTCCAGTGAAAGGAAATTTGATTCATTCAGGATGAAGTCAGGGGTAGTGAGCAGCGTTCACCGGCGCAGGATTTAGGCCCAGAGATCTCCTTAGAGCATGAAGTATACATTATTGTTCAGCAGCAGTGCTCTAGCACTCAAGCAGCCTTTTCATCAAAGTCAATTAAGGGATGCAAACTCTGTGCTGTAGAGAATTGTGCTTACGTTTGCCAGATCATGATTTAGTATAGCAGTTTTAGACAAGGCAATTGAGCCTGTCGAACAACGCTATCCAGGCTATAATGGAACCTACTGCCAGTGAAAGCCTCTCCAAGTTTAAAAAAGTCAGGAAGACTATACTAGTATAAAATAACATTTTCCTACTTTTCAGTGATTCCTTCTTAAGTTCAGTGGAAGATTACTACTGAAGGATAAATAACCAAAGAATCTTAGGGAATGTAAACATCAGTGCAGCTAAGGATGTCTCACTTAGAAATAACCTTATGGATACTCTAAATTCTTTTCATCACCTATAGCATTCACAGATTTGCCCCAGATGCACACTAATTTAATGTGTTTGCTATTTATTCACCTAGTAATGATAAACGAATGATCTTGTTAATCTCCTTGGATATGTCTTGATAAGCTTAATCAATTTTGTAATAAAGGTGGTTATTTCTTGGTGTCACTCCACCTAAAATTGTCAAAAAAAATCTTATCAGCATCAAAATATATTTGAAGAGTATACGTGTCTGCTAAACTAAACTGGAAGAATAGATTATGACTGACAAAAACAGTTTAATTTTGGATTTGAGAGCTGAAAGTTTGTATTTTGATTGCATCTCTGCAAAAAAAATAAAATAAAAAAATTCTCCATGCAGCTTTTGCTCATAAGAGCCTTCTTCATTCTGCAACAATAAAAATAGTCCTCAATTGTAACAGTTACTTTCAAGGAAAAACACATATTTAAGTAGTTTAAGATTGACACCATGAATAAAATTTGAAACAAAAGCATGTCAAACTGAGCTATGTGTTTGGAAGTATTAGTGAATCTATTTTCAGAGTTATTTGTGACATTAGAAAATTATATCATCTTAAATCTTTGCATACATTTTATAAATAGTTATGCGATGCTGAATTGTTGAACCCTGATAGTTAACACAGCTAAATGCTGGGGAAAAAAAAATCTAAGAAGGCATTAGATATTTCAAACCCAGAAAGGAAATTCTCTTGCCCAGTACTTGGGACTGATATTTTTAATGTAATGAACTGGAGGGGCAGGGAAGGCTGGAATGTGAACTATGAGGATGGAAAACATTTAGTCACTCTTGGAATGATATGAATGTTTTTACAGGAAGCTTAAGTAAACACACATGCTGGTGCTTAGTAGGCTGCAGTTAACTTTTTTGGAAAGCAGACAAAATTCAAACACGTATGCAGTCTTGAATGAAAGGCTGTTGAGCAGCACACCCTTCAGGACCAGTTTTTAGCCAATTATCATGTAAAGCATTAGATAAGAAGTTACACTATTTTTCTTTTTTTTTTTCACTCCTTAATTTTTATAGTAAATGCTTGAATGCACTGGTGATGTATTTGCTTAAGTCAGTTGGTGCTGGTTTCATAGGATCAGAACATCTTAATCCTTAGAGGTAGTTTGCATTATAAAATACTACAGAAGAGGGAGCTATTTCACTTTCTCCAAACACAAACATCATCTTTGTCATTGATTTTAGAGGTCCTTCTCCATTTGTAAAACATGATTTTGACTCATTTCTCATTCTTCCTTCACTTCATTTCATGCTCCCAGTGAGATGTTGGGCTTTCTAGAATCCTCTTCTGTTCAGTTGTACCCTCTTCTGTTCAGTTGTGTGTGTTGTACTATTTTTTATACATGGCTAATACTTTCTTCAAATATCCCAAGACCAGTCACTGCAGGATCTAACTACACTGATATTTTATGAGTTGTCTCGGGGCTTAAAAAATCATTGTAAATTAATAGCTGTCTTCAGAGAGCTATGTTTTGAATTTGTTGCTGAGCACAGTAAGACCTTTATATGAAGTGTCTTACTGTTCTTCAAAAAAATCAAAATGTACCACAACAAAAAAAAAGGGGAAAAAAAAAAAAAACAAACAAGGAAAAAAACAACCCACACAATAAAAACCACATGCACACAGAAAAAACCCACAAGCCCATAGTTAATTATTATTACAAGTATTGGAAATGTCAATGGCCAGAATTTGGAATTATTTTGTTTTCTTATGATGAAATTTTTTTTTTTTGTGATCAGTGCTGCTACTGGAAAGGTAGGGAGAACATACATAATGGTTCTCACAGATACATGTAAAGATTCCCTGTGTTATACACTGAAATGTGCTTGTATGTTCCAGCCTTTTTTATACCATGCGCAAGAAATTAATCTACTTTATCTGACTGTCTTTAGTTAAACAATAGACTGGTTCGTATTAACACGATGTGAATATGAAGGAGGAGGTTGAGGAGTTGTAGTACTGAGTGAGCATATAATTGCAGTTCTCATTCTACAGTTATGAGTATGTAGTCTTCACATTTATAATTAGGATTATTTTGGGGCCTAGCGGCTTTGTTCTGCATAACAGGTAGTTTTATTCTGTTTGAAAAGTTCGTGCGCTACTGTTTGTATGAACTTGTATGCTGAAATTATCTTGATAGTAATTTAGCCTTTCAAAAGTGCAAATGTTTTCTTGCATGCTTTTTTTTCTTTTCAAATGGTTTTCTTATACTTGGTAAAATATTACTGTCAACTTTATTTTCCAGTTGCATGAGCCATATTCTCCAAATAATTCCTCAAAATATCTTTATTAGATTATACTATATTTGTGTTATACAGTATCTGTGAAAACATATGAAACTGTTTTTAAGCATGCCAGTAATAGTCAATATAAAAATACTTTATAAATCCAAATAAAGTAAAATACAAAATAGTATTTTGATGGCTTCCAAGGCCATTTTTTTAATCTCTGTTAATGTAAAAATTGTTCCCTTGGCAATTAATTTTTACAGTTTGTGCTCCTTGTGCAGCAGTTTCCAGTCTTACAATGAAATTTAAATCCGTGATCGTTTGGGTATTCAAAGAAGGATCTGAAAAGATAACTTTCAACCTCTATATAGTGATATATCTATAGAGCTTCCAATTTTGTAGATTTGATGAAACAAAGTGTTTCTGTGATGCAAGTTGAAACCTTATGTGAGTGTAAAGTTGGCTGGTTTTAGATGAATACAGATAAATTTATATATAAAAAAATCCAACCAGGCAAGAAAAACATGCATATGTACATAACACTCATAACATGCTTGCAGCTTTGGGGTCCAAAATGTCCTCCCTTTGCCTGTTTTTGTTGAATATAAGTACACAGACTGCTATCAACCCACACTGTGTTATAGTTACAACAGCATTTGCAAATAATGCGATATGTTTGGGAAAACTTTACATGAAATGTTGGTAGGATTCACTAGCTTTCAAGCATGTAAGCATAGAGTAAGTACAGCTGCACTGAGAGCACCAATGAGGTCAAACCTCCTGTATCTGCTTAGCTGGAGTAATTGTTGTGCTTGAATCAAGGTAACTAACCCAGGTGTTCAATGCATAACTTTATTGTACTTCTATGGCAAGAAAATATAGAGTGATTTTATTTTAATAGGGATAGGTTTTTTCTTTCTATATTAACAGGGCAACATTTACAAGTGGAATTAAAACCAGTAATGATTGAGTAATATAAAATGCACACCTTCTTGCATTTCTAGTACTTTTGGGTTAAGATACATGACAATCTGGTTTTCTGACAGTCAATTAGAAGCAGCAATAGACATTCCCTATTAAATTCAGTTGTGTCTAACAATTGTTATATTTAACAATGGGCAGACAAAAATAAACAGGACACAATAATTACCTACATAAAACTAATTTTGTAAAAGCCAGGAGTGGGCATTTCCCTCACCTAGTGTTACTGAAAGAAATACTAGGTGAAACAACCTGCTTTTAGTTAAAATACAGCATTCCAAATGAAACAGAACAAAGAGCTTGTTTTACGTGTTTATCATGTAATAATAAAAATACCTTGGTTAGATGTGAAGCGTGGGTAATGCATTAACTTAAAGGAAGACAAAAAATGAGACTGATTAAAGATGGTTGTGACTGTTGCTAAACAGTTCTTCAGGGAGAATTACTGTTATAGCTGCCTGGAAGAAATTTTGCTTCCTGAATAAAAAGCTACTCTTTAAGTCATTAAGTATATTTCAGTGAGATGGTGTTAGGCAAACGTACTTATCTTGCAAAGGGAAGGTAATCATTACCTGGCAAAAGCATACAGAAATCCTCTGAAATTGAAATGTTTATCTTTGGATATCAGTTATCTGATTAAGATCTATCTAGGATATTGCTGCTTTCACTGGAAATGTCCTGAGTTTATGTGAAAATGAAAATCAGAGTCATGCACATTGGAAAGGCCCACCAGAGATTTTTCTAGTCCTACCTCTTCCTCAAAGCATGTCTAGTGACAGCAGGATTTCAGAGCCTTGTCCCAGTGAAGTTTTAAGTATTTTGGAGGATAGAGGTCCCACAGCCTCTCTAGGACTCTGTCATAGTTTGACCACCCATGTGGTTTAAAAAAGAAAAAAAAAAAAAAAAAAAAAAAAAAAAAAAAAAAAGAGAGCAAAAAAAAAAAACCTTGATAATCCAGGGGGAATTTCCCATGTTCGTACTTGTGGTTTTTGCCTCTCATCCTAGCCTGGAGCACCTCCAAGATGAGCCAGGCCTTGTTGTCTTTGAACCCTCCTATTATATAGTGGCAGACAGCAGTAGGATGTGTGTGTGTGCGCCTGCCTTACCCTCCTTCTCCAGTCTGAACAAGAACTTGTCTCCCAGCCTCTGCTTGTACACAGACTGTGCCAGCCCCTGATGAGCTTGGTGGCCCTGTGCTGGAGTCAGTCAGGTGTGTCAGTATCCCTCTGGTACCGAGGACCCCAAAGCTGGACACTACTCCAGCTGTGGGCTCACAACTGCTAAAGAGAGGGGAAGTTTCCATGCACTTCCCTGCACCTGCATGCTCTTCGTTCTGCTAATACAGGTCCTTCTTGTCCTTCACACAAACAAAACTAAACACTTGGTCCTCTCATAATACATGTTTTGCATTAATACAGTTAAGTAGAATCTCTCTTTGTTTTCTGGTATGAATTCAATTACTAGAGTTCGTATTTTGAACAACTAAGGGTAAGGTAGGAAGATGAGTACAACTTTTCATTCTGATAGCAACCTTAGAGAGGAATTTGTTGTTGTCGTTCTCTTAAAAATTAACTACAGAATTATGTAAGTGAAATCTTCAAAATTAGAACAAGAAATGAAATCTTACAGTGAACAGTTCATTAACATTCAGATAAACAGCAGAAGTCAATAAGATTGCAACAAATTGTCCTTTGATATTTTTTTCGTTGTTTTCAGGAATTTAGCAATCAATGGTGAATTTTAGTTTTCCTTTTCTTCTTTTTTGTTAACTTCAATTGTTCATACTGCATGAAATATTCTAATCCTAAGGAAAATTTTTCCTGGGATCTCACTGAAACATGGATGCATCAGTTTCTCTACAATTCTGAGTATTTCAGCTGAGCATTATCTTAAGACCTCTATACTCATCCAAGTGTAACAAGATCTGTATATGAGACACAGTACTAGACCAGATAGACCATCCTGTGTTCTTGTATATGTGTATATATAGTATTTCAGACTTTTAAGAGAAGAAAATGTCTTTGTCATGCAAGCTATTATCCTACTACTTACAGGAAAAATGGGAGGTTTCAAAAATCAGAAAATATCAGAAGACAGAGGCCTGGGATTGTTTTTATTCATGTTACAAAAGTATCCTGGTCAGAAAAATACCAGTGAAAATATGATCTTATTGCACCTTGACAGCTTTTTTTTTTTTCCTGACATCCCAATTTTGTGTTGACTTGCTAATGTATGCTCTGTAAGGACAAAGGCAACTCCAGGTATTACTTGGATGTCACCATTTCCCTTTCCCCATAAACATATAATTTGATTTCAAGCTGAGATGAGTGAGATTCAGGGTTTTGATGACGTACCATAGTATTTTTCAATGTACCAGTCACACTGACAAGCCACCAGTGACTGAAATGTCCACTGTGGATTTCAAAATTTTTTTAGGTTGTTTTTAAGTATATGTCAGTGTAAAAAAAAAAAAAAAAAATATGTATCAACCTTAGAGCAGGCACATTAATAATGCTTTGCACTAAAATGCAGCATAGAAAGTATCAGGCTCGGAGAGTCTATGGAATCAAGATGTTCTAATATAAACCTGTATTTAACCATATAGATAAAGCACTTAACATCAGCAAAATCTGTACTCTATTAAAAAAAAAAATCCATTGTTTTCATCCAGACCTTCTTCAATCCCCTTCTCTTTATTTTCTTCTTCTCTCTTTCTACGGTATAGTTTTATTGTTGGTGAAGCACACAGACAGAAACAGCACCCGTTTTTCCCACTCATTGTCCTTGCATTTGTGCACTGGATCTTTCTTCTGCCGTTTCTACCAAGAGCAGCAGTGAAAGCCTAGCTCACATCATGCGGTGGTACTGCTTTGTCAAGCTTAGCTACTGCTTGCCTATTCAAATAGCCAGAAGCCTGGCAGAGCAGAGCTGGCTTTATTTGTTGAGTCTTGTCTAGCGAAGTGAAAAGGGCTGACTTTTTTTTTTTTTTTCCTGGCTGCATTTTTGCACATGTGGGGGTAGGGAATTAAATTATTTCTTTTGTCCTCTACTTGCAGCTCATTGGGAAGCAGGCATGCATATAAAATTACTGTATCTCAGGGCTTACCTTTAGGGGCAGGAGGGAATGAAAACAGATTTGTAAGCTTGTCTGGAAACACTGAGGATGCTGAGAGCAGACACAAAAGTGGGAAGTAACAGAATAATAAAGTACAATGGATAAAGGACTAACAAAAAACATTAAAATTAATTACAGTTTAATGTTGTCCTTTGTAAGAAATACCACGTTACTGAATATATAAAGGGGCCAAAAGATGAGTATATCAGTGTGTCCAAGGCTGTAGACTTTTTGTCATTTGAACTGTAGAGTTTGGGCTGGTCGTCCAGTAACCTGAGTGTAGCTTCAGGGTAGCTCTTGTATTCTGCTCTTTAGGGTATTTTTGTTAGAGCATGGAGTGAGGTAGGAAAGGAGATCTTCAGAATAGGCACCAGATGCAAAAAATCCATTTGTTTGCAAAAGTGGTTTATACACTCTGAGTCCTAAACAGACAGGATTAACTAATGGAGTTTCTGGTATATATTATACTCTTGGTGTGTATCAGTATGTTCTTGATTCCTAAACTAATGACTTGTTGAAGCTGCAAATGTTAAATATTAGACATAAATATGATTTAGTTTACCAAATGAACTTGAAAACAAAAGCTAAGAGTTCATTGAAATTAAAACAAGTCTAGTTTGGGAATCTATGGATTCTAAAATACATTGCTCATTATGGTTACTCTTCCATACTACACATGCAAACTCAGAGCTGTGAAACAAAGAATCCATAAAAATTTATAAAATCTCTCCTTTGGCCTTCAACTGAATAATCTATATTAAACTCTTAGAGAAAGAAAAAAAATAGAAGAAACTTGAAGTATCTACAGTGACACAGATGTTGCTATATGGATTTCCAGCTTGTACATGAGCAAAGCTGCTACTGATGTTCTATATACTTATGAAGTGAATAGCTACTTTTCCTACAAAAATTACACAAGCAAGAGAATTTGAATGTTACTTTGAAACTTTAAGCAAAGTGAGAAATCTGAACCATGACCTCTGAGATCAAATTTGAAGTCTAACATCAGAGTAGTGTCTTCCATGCAGTTTTTCCCTCCAAACTCTGTACTTAGCTGACCTAAGTTTAAAGGGATTAAAAACGTTCATCTACTATACAGACTGTAGCAGAGGGAAGCATAGGACTGAAGAGAAGCTATGAAAGCTGAAAATTGTGAGGCAATTGTCATAGTTAGAGGGGCCTGGACCAGTTTATCGTTATGTGGTTAGAAGCAAAACTGTGTATTCTATACTCTCTATG